>JAOVVI020005163.1:0-15188 GCA_028571085.2 Nepenthes alata
ATTCCGTGACTGAGTTTGATTGGTCGCTGGGGTATTATCCAGTGTTATGATCTGTATGAGATTCATGCTCGATGTCTACAAATGCGCAACTCCCAATATCTACACCTACCTTGAGCTTGATCTGGGCATAAGCGCCTTTTCTGGTATGTCCACACTTGTGGTGTGCCCAAGACGCGCATGAGCGCCCTTTCCAGTATGCCTACGCTCGAGGTGCTCCCAAGGTGTGCGCAATTGCACTTTCTAGATTATGCGTGCCCAATAAGCGCTCAATAGGTGCTCGAGCACTGAGGCGTAGACCCAATGCGGGCCTAACGCACACCTATGCGGCGCTCGAGTGTTGGGGTGCATATTTTTTATTTGCTACATTTTTTGACATAATTTCGGATCCTCTCTATATATACCTACCTTTCACAATTAATTCAGTAACTGTTGAGATTATGTTGCACAAGGCGGCTCCTCTAAAGATCCCTCTTTAAAGCTTGTAAAAGCCTCTTTTGGAGAAAACTTTTCCTCGATTGTTGAGTATCAATATTAAAGTTTTGTCATTATATTCTTGTAAAATAAAATATACTTTGTTATATATACATTTTCTTACTTGTTGACCTTTGAATGAGACGTGGGTGGCGTGAAAATTGGGAACCAGTGGTGTGCGAAAATTCTATGGCTCGTAAAAAAAAATTGACAAGAAGACCAGAAGGTGTCCGGTTCCGTTGCTGAAGGTAAATCTAAAGAGTTTCTTGGTAGGAGTCACAAGTTGGGAGTTAGTCGGCTAAATTAGTGCGTGTGTATCACTTGGTTTATAAGTTGATTTTTTTGTGTATTGTTTTTATTGACCGTAGAAGCCCGGAGAGTTTTACTCGATAATCGTAGTTATCGAGGTTTATCATCATCACCAAAAATTCTGTCTTGGCTATTGTTTTTTTATTGTGCTGACTATTTATATCCTTTTAGTAGTTAAATACATTTAGATCCGAATATATTTTATGTGTATTATATATTTTTATATATCTTTAGTTTGCGATTTAAAAAAGGGCCGAAATGAGTTGAGATTAGGGACTCCTTAATCTTTTTCAATTATCATATCAAAATTAGAATGTTTCTTCACTTGCACAATGATGCGGACGTCATGGATGTAGAGATTTGATTTGATTTTATTTTTAAATTAGATTTGATTTAATTTTCAATTAGAAGAGATTTCCAATTTGATTTTATTTCCAATTCAATTAGAAGTTATTAGATTTGATTTTCTTTTCAAATTAGATTTGCTTTTATTTCCAATTAGAAGAGATCTGATTTTATTTCCCATTTGATTTTATTTCTAAATTATAAGTTATTAAATTTGATTTAGTTTCCAAATTATACTAAGCATAGGGTTCTTTATATAAGGATTCCAATTCTATTATTTGAGGCAGTATTGATAAATTGAATGAAATTTGAGTGATTGCGATTTCCTTCTTTCTCGGTCCCCTGAGTTTTCATTCTCTTTCCCCTGGTTCTCCTCCTATTTTTTTCCCTCCTCTCTGTTTCTTCTCTCTCCCTTCCCCTACTATTCCCCTTTCCCCCCTCCCTTTTATCTGTCTCATTCTCTCTCTCCTATTGTCCGTCCTTCTTCTCTTTCCCTTCCCCTGTGTTCCCCCCTCCCAGCATCACACAATGCATATATTGCAGTAATCATTTGTATTGATAAAAAGCTATGGTACAATGATTATGACCTTTGTAATATAATATGACCTTTGCAATATTGGTTGTGAATAAAAAAATGCAGTACAAAAAAGATAATTGTTTTAATCATAGACCTAAGTTGCTTCACTTGCACTTGTATTGCCACTTGATTATGGTGCTTTAACTTGGTTGTGGTCACCCTAAGTAGTATTACTTGTAGATATCTCCCATTTGCCGTTAGTTGCATTTGCTCAATAATCTTGAGTAGATCTTTTGCATCTAACTATTTCATAAAGATAGCACACATTTCAACTATTGATGATTCATCCAACTCCTTTTGTTACAATATTGTGCCAAGCAGTCTAAGATGGCAGTGGAGATCTGGATGGGGATAATTGATCTCAGGCCATTGAGGCAAGAATAGTAAATGTGTATTTGTTCTTCCATCACTCCAAAATACTGAATTAATGTGATATGGAGTCATCCGACTAGGGTGGTTGGACTGTAGGTAGTTACAATTCCATCAGTGAGTATTGAACTTACTAGCTGTGATTGTATACAACTACTTATTAATCAGTAGATTCTAGAAACCACAACAAATTAAATGAGCACTATTGAGACTGGTAGTAGATTCTGTTGTTGAAATGCTAGGTGCAGATTGAGGTGCGTACATATTGTATATTTCTTGTAGGCTGTTATGAATATGTTGCTTGATATCTGTTTCCATCCCAAGTAATTCTATTCTAACCGCTAAAGTTACATGCAAGTCGGTCACTTTTGCCAAACACACCAGCATTGGAGGAGTTTTCTAGTATTTTCTCCATTTCTTTTGCATCAGGTCTATGATTTCACTGAAATTTTCATCTTTTCTATATTGTAAAAAAATCCTTCATATGCAATAGGTAGTTACTTAATGAAAATGATGTTGGATATGATACAATGAAAAGATCATCAGTTGCAGCTTTAAGGACTTTAAAACTTTTACACATTTCTATCACCTTCCTATCCTCTAAAATATGCTATTCCTAACATCGTTTATGATGAATCCCGTTGGGCTGGGCAATTAAACAGAAATCTTTTTCTAGCTGAAATCATATTGCATGCACAAATCTTTCAATGCTATCTCCTTTGACGGAAAAGTTCCATTCAAGGAAATATCAGGTGCAAAGCACATTGAACACATAAGTTATTTACAAGATATATACATCTAATATGAAATAATTCACTGCTGAGAATATGAAGGATGTGATTTAAACTATTGTACAGAAGTCTTATTTGTGGCATTATCAAAATTAATACTGAAAATCTTACATTGGATTCTAAACTAGTGCACAATATTTGTAATTGCATTGTAAAATGGGCTAGCCGAATGTGATGTTCACGCAATTTAAAATCAATAATTCTTCTTTTTTTTTTGTAAATACCATTTATCATCAATCCAACCTGCAGTGGCACATGTAAACAATGCATGATATTTTATATTTGCACTATACCATTTAATGTAATTTTAGAATTTAATATATTTAATTCATATATTAATTCTTGGTAGAATTCCTTAGATGAATTAGTTGATTAGCTTTTCTTTGACTATGTTTATAAATTGGATGTTATGCAACTTTCCTCGTAGGAGTGAGAAAACGGATAATGTATCCAGTGATTGTTGTGTGCAAATTGGATTGGACATACTTTTAAAAATTGAGATTCTCCACAATCAAGAATGGACTCTCCAATTGCACAATATACTTTGCACGTGTCTCCTGATGCATCTATTAACTGTAGTGAAGTAAGCCAACTCCTACATGTTCTCCATTCCAAAAGCAAGTTTTGTTCCTGTTGCTTTGTGCTGGTCACTGTGCTTTTGAATTTGCCACCTCAGATGGCAGTGCCTGACTCGAAAGTATTGCATATTTACACACTGCTCTATCAACCAAGTTATTGGCTTTAAAACATTTCCCATGTGTTGCTTGTATGTTTTTAGGTGCCTTTAGCAAACAGTCAGAATGTCTATGTTCAACATGTTGTGGTTTTGGGAAATCATAACAGATAGATTCTGGTTGGTATATGGACCTCGATGTTGGTGAAGTCAGGGAAATTGTTCTCCCATCTATCCGGCAAGGTGGAGGCCGTATTGCTTAATTATTAGTCTTGTAGATGGAAAGTAAGTAATTTAAGAAAATGATAGTACACACACACACAAAGAAGCTCAAGCTATTGATTAGAGCAAAATAATGAGAACATAAAATTAGAGCATAACCAATCTAAAGCACTAGTGAGATTTGAGAGAATATTTTTCTTTGGAGAGCATTTCAGAGTTGAGAGAATGAAAGATTGGAGAGCATTTCAGAGTTGAGAGAATGAAAGATTGGAGAGTGAGATTTATAATTAAAAAGAAAAATTGGTGGGTTATTTATAGATTTTGAGATTTTGGTGGTTTGATTTCATGAACCCTTGCACCGGCCTTTGGCTGGAATTCAATTATGCACGAGTTATGATATGTAGGTCAGTTTGCATGGAGCAAAAATTACCTACAGGCCATGGGCTGGTCTGGCGTGCTGGTCCAAATGTGCATCCCAGCATGATCGGCCAATGTCGATGGAGGTAGGCATGACACGACACTTCATAAATTGAAACCCATCGGGTTGGGCCATATCTGCAAGAGTAGGCATGCCAACCCATTTCACAATTCTAATACAGATGACTTAGCCTCAGACAACTTTGGCCTTGGATAGCTTTGGTGGGTCTTGGATAGCTATGCTCATCTTCCAGCTTCTTCATTATAGACCTAAAATGATTGGCAAAATGATGCCCAACTGACAAGAATGAGCTTTTCGTACACGTAATCTACTGAGATCTTTGGCATTGTGGCCCAACTGAATCTCATGATAGGACATTCCAAACCTTCCCTTTTATATAAGAAAAAGTGCTTTCCACATGCAACTCCTCCATATCTAATAATTGTAGAGAAATTCTTCTCTCTTGGATAATATTCTTATAAGCCCTGCCTCTCAAGAGCTTGACGCCCTAATTTGGCCTTAGCCCTTCATACACTATATACATATAGCTCAAACTCTTAAACATGGAATGAAATAGCGATTGATGTCAACACTACAACAAAAATTATGATATGTTGCTATATTAATGATATATCATAATATATTGGCTAATATACTAAGTATTTTCCTGTCAGGTCATAATTCACAATAATTTCTGTTTCCAATATGTCTATTGTTGATACATATTGTCCTATTTATTTGATATTGATATGGCCATAAATGATACCGATATTGAGATCGTCACCCATGCCTTCAAACCTTTGCCTGTGCTCCATACATACTATATTTTGCTAACTTAGGCATCAAGTACATGCCTTGAGGAAAATCCCCAGGCTTTCCTCACGCTTGGTTCTTCTACTGTTGTGCTTATGTGACCCAGTCAACAAAGACGGTATTCGATGGTTCTTGTAAGTAACAAATCTATTATTTTAGTTTTACAAACGAGGATTGTAGTAGAGATCCCTTCCACTATGTATGGAATTAAATTTTCAACTCTTAGCTATCTTGCCTGGCATCTGCCATTGGAAGTGCTGCGCATGAAGGTTTCAAGTTTCATTCCATCCTGCAAGGATTTTGAATTGTGGATCAGATTTGCAATTTGAGATCATGTCCCAGTTGAAATGTTGGCATTTGGCCTTTTAAACAGAGTTTAAGGAACCACTCAAGTCCTCAAGAGATAGAATCATGTAAAATGATCAAAGGGAGATTTTTATGATGTATTAATAACCAGCTACTAGGTTGTTGATGAGTGGACCACTGGACCTTACATATTGGATTATGATTCCTAGGGGACGGTGAGAAGTTTAGAGATTATTTGGATGTTTCTGCTTCCTATTCTTTCTGGAATTTATTTATTTTCAAATTTTTGCTCCATTGCTATTTGTAATGTCAGATTAGAATCGGAAATTAACTTTCTAATTTCAGCTATTGTATATGAATTTGTAAGTCTCAATCTAATTTTGGATGGTGGAATTGAATTGAAGAATTGCTGTATGCTACCTATGTTGACAAGCTTCCTAGTATATGGGATTCCATAAATAGTGAGCACATGGCTGATGACTTGGGTTATTTTACATATTGTATTATACTTGCATCCCCTAGTCCCCTGGCAATATCCTGCTTGCTAATCTGGTATTCTCCAAATTAGTGCTTCCTTTATGTGTCTTAACTTCAAATTCTATTACTTGCCCATACCTTTCTTTGACCTTTTGGCTTTTGCCCAATCTGTTTTCATTTTCGAATTTGAACAGATGATGGGTGGCATAAGTGCAAAGTATTGAATGCATTAAAGTTTGTTATGTTTGATGGCTGATGTACACACAAGCAGATCTCGATAAATTCTTGAAAAACAAGTAATTGCTATGAAATTGTCCTTGTCTCATTGTTGTTCCGTTGTAATTGGAGTGATGCTGTCATCTGTGTTTCAATTCTAATACATGAAATATTTCTTTGTATCTCAGACAATATTGCTGAATCTTACTATTTAATCTCACTATTGGAAGTTTTCTGGTGGTCTATGTGTAATATCGACATGCTATTCTTTCTTCTGAATCATTTTTCTCACCTTTCTAGAGATACACTGATGGATTATGATGACAATGATACTCAATGCCATAATCTTCAGTTAGCGGGTGAAGGGAGATCCAAATCTTCTGTATTGAAGCCATTTGATTTTCCTAAGTTTGATTTTGATGATAGCCTCCCAGCGAATCTAAGATTTGACAGTCTGGTAGAAACTGAGGTTTTTCTAGGCATCCAAAGTCAAGAAAGCAATCGGTGGATTGAAGATTTCTCCAGGGTTAGTAACGGAATAGAGTTTAGTTCAAGTGCAGCCGAAGCTTGTTTGATTTCTAGCAGAAATAATGTTTGGTTTGAGGCATCATCCTCAGAATCAGTTGAAATGCTTTTAAAATCCGTTGGGCAGGAGGAAATGATATCTGGGGAAACTGTTGCTAAGGATTCAAATAATATTGATGAACTGGGTTACTGGACGAAGCAAATGGAAACTAATCATCAGCAAGATGATAGAAAGGATGAATATGTGACAGATTCGAATGATTTTATACCACGGGATCAGGCTCTGAAAAATTTTCCTGTGTTGTATATGGAAAGGGTGATGCCTCAAATTGTAGGGACATCCCAGTTTCAAGAAAATATGGCATCTATACATGAAACTTCAAGTCACATGGGCCCAAATGCAGTTACTGATGGGCTCAATACATCTATAGCTAAAGGAAATTTGTTTGTTGAAAGTGAATATGCAGACAATAATGGAGTAGAAGCTAAATTTTCTATAAACGGAGCCAACGTTTGTGCTGATGAAACTTCAGATTGCAAAACAGGAGAAAATTCATATGATCCTGTTAGGCTAGTTGATACTTTTAATTGCATTGCAAGTAATTTGAGCCCTTCAGAAACTCATCAGCAGGTAAATGACCTTAGTCTTGAGAGTGCAGTTGGTTTAATTGGACTCAGTTGTGATGGGACAGAACAAAACACATCAAGCAGGGAAGCTCAAACAGGAATCCAGATTGTGGAGCAGAACATTGATGAAGCTTCTATTCATTCTGGGGAAAATTCTCTTTGTTTTGTCTCAAATGTCCAATCTGCAAAGCCAGGGAATGCAGTTGAATGTAGTAGTGATTCTGTGAAGGAAGCTAGCGGTATACCCTATGGTGAATCTCAATTGCAAGGACTACAGGGAAGTGATAAAGATGTATCTTTCACAAACCTAGAGCAGCTGGGAAAAGTTGAGGTTGAGCTTTTGCCAGTTAGTACTGAAATAAATAATTCATTTAGAGGCAGTCAACATGAAGGTTATTTTGTTGATGGTCTATTATTGCAGTGTCCTGCTGAGATGGGCAGTGTTAATACTGCATATTGTGCTACTCACGAGGCAGAAATGGATTGTGTCACGCAGCAAGTTCATAGACAGGAAATCGACCAATTTGAGGATATGCCTGAAGTTTGTTATAAAAATAATGTTGCTAATCCTGTGAATACTTCAGGGTCATCTTTGATTTCAGGGGAAGAGGCTCAACTTTCTATCAGTAAGTCTGATAGCACCAGTAATTGCCCTGTGGGTGAATCTTCTAACTTGGCTGTGATATCTTCACCTGCTAGACTTATTACTGAACAAACAGAAACTGAGAAAGTAAAAGATCTCTGTGCTTTTTCTAGAGCTAATGTGCCGCTGCATCCTGGTGAGAGTGTTTATTTCTCAACTTCTGATTTTGGCGGTATGGGGCACACATTTGAGGAAAAAGTAGCTGTTGTGCAAGTTAATACTCTTGAAAGTGAGCAGGATGTTTCTGTTGTTAAGGAAGTCCAAGAATGCAGTGTGAAGCTGCCTCCTGAGATGAGAAATACGGATTCTGAAAATGTTGGAACTCTAATCATTGACCAGAGTCTTAGATCTCCAGTTGCAGCAAGAAGAGCATCAGATGGTAAAGTGAGTGTCAATGGCAAAGGTTTAGAACATGAAATGGCTGCAAAGACAGAATCAGGTATTGCACAGACTTTGATATTATGTGCTTATGCTCCATACATAGGTAACTTCCTTCTGCCGCTATTTTTTTTTTTTTCATTTTAGTCATCACTGTCTGTAGGCTATAGTTTTTATAATTGGACTGGACCAGATGGTTTGACTGCGAAACCCATGATGTAGGACAGTAAAGAAGATGAAAGGGAGAAAACGAAGCAGACAAATCATGGCCTCTTAAAAATGGAATACATTTGCTATTTATATTGATCTGGTAATTTGGCTTAAACCAGGAAAGTACTCCAACTAGAGAAAAATAAATGATAATAATTTGGACTAGTAAAGATAAAAAAACTTATATAATCCCGTAAGCTACCTACATCTTTCTCAGCTGTTTGGAGGGACTTGATTGCTGATTTAGAATCAAGATTGGGTATGTAGATGGTGAAAATTTCCACACTTCATGTGTGTGTGGTAGGGTGACCCTTTTATTTTACAAGATTACTGAAGAAATCATGCAGACCCAGGCCTTCAGTCTCATCCTTATGCTTCAAGAAAGGCTTAATTTTTTTAAGCTATAAAACTATATGACATCTTGTATGGTAGAAGATCCTGTACATTGAAAATCAAACTTATATTCAAATGATCAGACAATTCTAGCAAATAAGTATTAGTTCTGAGTTTCTTAAAACCATTTTAAGAACTCCTGGCTTGGGCAAGAAGCTTATCAACAAAAATTTTAAGAAACCTTTAAATTTAGGTGCTCTATTATGCAAATATACAAGTACTTTATATAGGACATTTCTTGTCGGACTCTTACCGAACGCAAATATAGATGATGTGGATGTGGAAGCCGTGCATCTCGAAGTTTGATCTTGGGACCGTGGGTTACTAGCAAGGTATGTAATCAAATAGGTATAGGACTCATTGATGATCTATCCTGGATGTATCAAGACATCTGATGTGGGCATTATAACATTAGGGGAGAGAGGAATAAAATCAGTTGTCATAATGTTTGATAACCCCGGCAAGGGCTTTATTGTGAAGCCATTACTCTTCCCAGTGCAGTTCGTACAGGAGAATGCGTTCCATGTACTTGATTAATGTCAAGCATGGAATGTTGTGTTGTCATTGATGGAGGATTGTGATGTATTGATGACTACCATGGGAATTAGAGGAGTATTGATGATAGCTGTGATGACAAGAGAATGAAATATGAATCCATTTTTAATGTTCCATTTAATCACTCCTAAAAGTCCTACATTTGTATAAATTAAGTGGACATCACTTGTATCTATTTATAGTGAAGTGTGCCAATGACTTTAGTGCATTAAAAACACTACCAAAATCAAACACTTCGTAAATCTGAGAACCAGATTGCTCCATATGGATGATATAGACTGGTCAACTTGCCCAGTGTCTAGGCTCATATCACGGTGTGGACAATGTTCTGGGATGTGATGAATACCATGACAGCTGTGGCCCATAATTGTAGAATCACTAGAACAAGATTCAATACTAGACTTGTTAGGGAAGGAAGAGTGCTGAATGGAAGGTTAAGACCATTAGGATTAGATGGTAACTAGGTTCCTTTATGTGGGCAATGCTATCCTCAAAATCAGTCATAAGAGTGGACCTATGTTACATAGTTCATGATAGATCTCTAGTAAGGGAAGCTTGCACATCTACCTTATGCATATGTCTCTATTTATCTAGTGTTATATATGTGCTTGAAATGGGGATGTGAGCTTGAGAAGGAATTACAGAATGTGAATCTTCAGGAGGATGCCTAACTGGCTTAGATGTGATATCACAAAAAGGTTGATTGATCTGGACTCCACCGATTTGAGCAACCTGGTCAATTGGGCGACTAATTTTTCTTCTGAAATTATGCATTCTTCTTACTAACGGACGTTAGCTAAATTGTAGCTAACTTCTGGTCCCTAGTTGATAGGGTTGAAGATGGGGTGTCATACAGTGCAAACCTAAATGCAAGAAGCATTTCATATTATGAGATATCAAGAATTTGCATGTGAAACAAATAATTTTTAACTAGCAAAATGTCCATACTGAAAGCTGTAAAGCAACTTTTTTCTGATTTTCTGAACTTTTTTTTTTCCAGATTTTCTCAGTTCTTTTAAGAAAATATATTGTATAAGAAACTCAAGTGGATATGGTAAAGATTAAACCAGAGCCTAGTTAGAAAATATTAATCAAATTATCAAAGTAGAAGTTTGCAGTCCATGGTTACTCAAACAGAATGGCCTTTGTTGCAGCTATTGGGTGGAACTAACATTGATTGGGCTGTTTCTGAGAAGACTGAGCTGGCTTGAATTCCTGGATGGCTAGGCAGAATTGCTAAATACTCAGAATCTCAGGCTGGGTCTGAGTAAAATCTCTGAACAAGCCTGGCACTTTTCTGTACTGTTGAGAAAGCATGCTTGTGATTGCGTTTGAGAGGAACAAGCCGAAATTTCAAAATAAAAGCTTAAGGGGGTGTCTGTAACTTCTTTTGAAAAGTGCTTTTGGGAAAAGCTATAATTTGTAGCTTCTCCCAAAAGCAATTTTAAGAATTTTTTTTCTTTTAAATAAAATCTAATTGAAAATTGTTAAAAATACCCAAAGCAAGTTCTAGAGAATTTCAGTCACCTTTTTATGAAACCTTTTGGGGGACATGCAATTTGTAGTTTTTTCCATTGATTGTTTCAAAAGCTGTGTCAAACAGGCATTTTTTATTCATCAAAAAAAAAAAAAAGAAAAAAAAAGAAAAAGAGAAGTTAGAATATCAGGGATAAAAAAATTGCAAAGGCTAGTTTCAAGACAAGTGAATCAGAAGACTCCATGGCAGCAAATACACAAGATGAAACGACAGATGGAGAAGACAAGGGGTTGCCACTGATGGAACTGGAGGTTTACATAGCAAAAACTCTCAACCTTATTGTGATTACATTCTTATGCTTGATCACTCTTATATTCCCAATGTTCTCAATTGCTCTCTCTTTTAATCTCTCTCTTCAATCACTTGCTCTCATTTCACGCCCTCTGTTTTCCTTGTCTCTGGCTGGCTTGAAGAAGGCTAGAGTTTAAGTTTTGCAGATGGGCTTGTGGCTGCCAAGGCTCATGATTGGATTTTGAGGGATTTTCTGGTGAAATTGAGTTGCCACCTTCAACTTCAGACTTCTTGAACTTTCAATTTTGCAAAGTTTTTAGTAATTTTCTATCTGATTTTGCACATTTCTGGTTTTTCTTCTCTCTCTTTTTTCTGCACAAATTTGATTGAATGAGGTAGTTTTATGGAGATGTTTTCCAGAATAGGATACTGTGGGATGCATTTGATGAGGGAGGCAGCAGGGATTGGTGGTGGTAAATGGTGATGGTGACTGTGGGGCTGCAGCATTGATGGTGGTCTGAGTGATGATGGCAGCCGCTTGGTGGTGGGTTGTGGATGGATGTGGCTATGGTGGTCTGTGAGGCTATGGGGATATACAATTAAAGATATGGTGTTTGATGAAAATCAATAAGTGACTGATGTGTGAATGGCTTCTTTGGAAATCAGGATTTTTGGATCTCTCATACTAAATTGTTGTCGGACAGGAAAGAATATGAAAGGAAGAGAAAGAAGAGAAGAGTGTGCTGAGGGAAGTGGAAGAATAATTAGAAGAAAATATGAGGAAGATTTGGATTGCAGGGAGAAATTCAAAGTGAGAAACACTTAATTGATGTATTAATTCAATTCAATATTCCTCGCGTTTAAAAACAAGATACATGAACTGTTTATATAGGCCCGATAATTTGACCTAAACTAGGAAACTGCTCTAACTAGCAAACTAAAAGATAACAATAAATGACAACAGTTAAACTCCTAAAGATGTAAACCTATTTAAATATAAAGAATCTCAATAATATACATCAACTATTTATTAGGCCTAGTAAGTCGGCTTAAACTAGGAAACTTCTCTAATTAGGAAATGAAAATGTTAAATATAGAGAGGGAGAGAAATAGAAGAAAAGGCTTAGTGCTCAATGAGCACTAAACTCTCATATTTATAGAACAATATGGGTGTAATCATAATACTATCCCCCCCCCCCCCAAGCTGGTGTAGCATCATATGTTGCAACTTTGTTACAAATGTATTTAACTCTAGGACTTCGTAAGGATTTAGTGAATAAATCGGTAAGTTGATCGCTTGAACTAACATAGAAGGTGGCTATCTCCTTTGTTGACAGTTTCTTCCATACAAAATGGAAATCAATCTTGATATGCTTATTTCTCTCATGAAATACAGGGTTTGAAGTGATGTCTATGGTAGCTTGGTTGTCATATATATATTTCATTGATGAAGATCAGCCCACACCAAGCTCCATGAGGATTCCTTTTATTTGAATCAACTCATATGTAGCTAGTGCCATCAAATAGTACTCAAATTCTGTACTAGAATGTAATATCATAGCTTGCTTTTTGCTTTTTCAGGATATTAAATTTCTACCTATGAATACACAATATCTGGATGTAGAATGATGGTCAATTGGAGATCTTGTTGAATCAGTTACTGAATGTCATGTAATGTTAAAATACTCTATATTCCCATAGAGTGACCCCTTTGCTAGGAGCTCATTCGATATATCGAAAAATATGCATACCAACTTCCAGATGACTTTCCGTGGAGAGTCTAAGGATTGACTTATTATACTTACTGCAAAGGAAATATTCAGGCAAGTTATAGTGAGATAGTTAAGTTTGTTAACTAATCTTTTATAGCATTTTGGATCAGGTATTATTTCATTCATTAGGCAACAACTTAATATTGGGATCCATCGGCGAGTCACACGGTCGAGAGCTTAGCATATCTGCTTTTGTCAAGGTGTCAAAGGCATACTTATGTTGAGAAATAAATACCCCTTGTTTTGATCCTATAACTTCAATCCCTAGGAATTACCACAATATTCTTAAGTTTTTGGTTTGAATTTGTTATTGTAGAAAAGTTTTAAACTTTCTTATGCCTTCTACATTATCTCTAATGATAATTACATTATTCAATAGACAATTAGCCATAGATGTTTTGCTGCTGATGAATTTCAATAAACCACTAAATAGTTGAGACCATGCTGTCTCATTTCAAATTGTAGAACAGCATACTTTAATGAGACAAATTTTGTCAGACTTTATCTAAACAACAAACTCAGGTGGTTACTCCATGTAAAATTTCTCTTGCAAATCACCATTCAAATGGCATTTTTTTTATCCAATTGGTGTAAGGGCCAACAACATATACCAGCAAATGCCAAAAAGGTATGAATAGAAGACATTAGCAATTGGAAAAAAAGGTATCACCATAATAAAGTCCATAAACTTAGGTATAATACTTGGCCACTGGGTGAGCTTTAAGGCGATCAATAGTTCCAATAGGGGAAAGCTTCATAGTGTAAATCCTTCTATCACCTATAGTAGTCTTGTTGGGAGGAAGAGAAACTAATTTTCATATAACATTAGAGTGCAAAGTAGAGATTTCATTGGCCGCAGTAGTATGCCACCCTAAATGCATAAGGACTTTGCTAATAGATTTACGAATGGAGATAGAAAATAAATAAGCAATGAACAAAGAAAAAGTGGGTGGCAAAGAATTGTAGGGGACGACATTGGAAATACTATGTGAGGTTATACTATGACGAGTATCTTTATATGGTGCAATCAGGAGGTGTTCTCTATAGGTGCAAACCCAGATATGTCCTCCAAAATAGTAGATGGGATGGGAAAATATAGAGGAAGAAATAGAGGAATAGGAAGAGGAAGAGTCTTAGTCACAAAATTAGGTGGAGTAGTAGTAAAGTAGATGATGGACTTAAAAGATTGTTAGATCTGCACAAATAAAGAATTTGCATAACTTGAGATAATTACATGGATACTCTTGTGGTATGTTTAGTTGTTGGAATATAATAAGGTGAGAATAGAATTATTATTCCAAGGAATAGAATAGGACGAGAATAGAGTTGGAATTGTTATTCTCATATTTGGTTGTCGGAATAGAATAAGGTGAGAATTAGTATTCCATTGTTTGGTTTGTAGAATAGAATGAGAAATAAGGTGGGAATAGTGATAATAATAATAATAATAATAATAATAATAATAATAATAATAATATGTGGGAATTGTTATTCCTACATTTTGTGGGAGTAACAATTCTCAGGGAGTAACAATTTCTGATTAAATTTGTAACCAAATGGAGAAATTTCTATTTTTAGGGAATAGAAATTCTATTACGACTTTATTCTCTCCAACCAAACATGCTACTAGTGTCTAGCATATATAGGAAAAATATATTTAAGAGAACGTGGATCAAATTTGTTAAGATCGGGAGATAGATTATGAACAAATCATACGTATCCAAACACATGAAGGTAATGAGTAGAGAGAATCACGAGGGAAAATAATAGAAACTGGGATGTAGAAATGGAGCATAGATGATTGCATGCAATTAATCAGATAACAGACAGTAAGGATTGCATCATTCCAAAATGTCAAAGGGGTGTGCAGATGGAGTAATGTATTAGTAGTTTCTATGAGGTGTTGATTCTTTTCCTCGGCCATCCCAATTTGTTGTGGAGTATGAGTGTCACGAATCCGAACCAAACAGGTCAATTAAATAATTAAATATATTTTAATTATTAATTTTATAATTTTCAAAACCCGGGTGTGACCACAAAATATACAAAAATTTATAAAATTATCTAATCCACACAGGACTTGATCAGATAATATATAAATGTGACCTGTTCTACAAAATAGTCGTAATGGGATAACCAAATAAAGACAATAATTCATCCACATAATAAATCGACCCAACAAATTTTAGTATACAAGTCATGGCCTACCTTCGACCAACTCCAACATCCCATAACATTTCACGCAAAAATTATTCATACTCGATACATGGTTGATAATATCAAAGTCCAAAAATATGATACTCACCAGAGGCGTACAGTGTTGCGCCGAA
>JAOVVI020005164.1:0-16792 GCA_028571085.2 Nepenthes alata
ATATTTAGATGAGGACGGCACAAACCTAAGGAGAAAACCCATAAAAGTATGTTAGAATTTTAAAGGGAAATTAGAGAGCCCAATAATTCACTACTCTCATTTATTAACCCGATAAGAAGTGCATGAGTTGTCATTAGTTAGTTAAGAATTGTGTTTCTTTATAGCATAAGTAGTCAAATTATAATTGTAGAAAGATGTGAAATTGAAAAAATTACTATTAAAATAAAAACTATTCTATAATTTTTTTTACCATTACTGTCAATTCTATTTTATAAAAATTCAAATATATCATTTGACTTAGTGGATGAACTATGCCTACTTTGTTACTTTCTCATGCATATTGAACCATGAATTATACAGTAATTATGAAATCTTTTTTTTAATGATTTATCATGATGCAATGAATAATTATTTCAATGATAAATCTTTGATCAATGGCAACAGTATTATATTATCATCTAAATATAACGGGTTCAATCTATAAAAATGAAATATGTGATGTAATGATAGAGTTATGCATGTATAAATATATCTTGACGTATAATATAACAGTTTCATTTATCATATTACCCTTTACTAAATAATTATTTAGAAATTCTATATAAGAGAATGCACTGATTAAGAAGATTAACTCATCCTCAATCCACACATTTTATTTTGACATTACCATATTCCAAGAATTTATCATTAACCATTTAAACTTACGAAACTCTCCAAATAAAATAAACAATACGTTATGTTTATTGCATGTAAGATTCATCGTGTGATGCCCTAATCTCTCCAAACGCTACAAACACAACAATAATGGGTACAAACATGAAGAAAGCTCAAGATTTATCTTCAAATATTTGCTTCAAATGTGAGAGTGATTAAGATTGATGGATGAACTGAAGAAGTGCACAAGATGCTGATTGAGGAGGGCGGAAGGACCGTCCTGTCAGAGTTTATCCTAATAGTAATAAAATAAGCTAACTTTATTAGTTGTTCAATAATACCCATACTATATCATGATTCGTTGATATTATTGGTAAACTCAATACAAAATCCATCATTATGCGCTCTCATTCCCAATTAGGAGTTGGCATTGATTGCAGAACGGCTTCTTATATTAGGCATTTATCTATTGACGAATTATATACTTTCTTACAAAAACCACAATTTTTCTCTTCATATTTTTCTATCAAAAGAGTTTTCATAAATTTTGATATATTTTATTTTTTCTGGTTAGATTTTGTACTTAGATCAATATATTTCATTAAAAATTTCTTCTTTTAACTCTTCTAGGTTAGATAGTAAGTTTAATTTTGGAACCTCAAAATTCCATTAACCTAAATATTAAAATTAACTCTTATTTTTTGTTTAAATTGTTGGCTATATCTACTAAAAATTGGATTATACATTTGCATTTTCTTTACTTCTTTAAAAATTTTTGATTGTATTTAAAAATATAATAAAATTATACGTGTACGTTAAGAGTGTAATCAAATGTTACACTTCTTCATTCCATCTAACATTTTCTTCTCGTTAATCATTAAATTTTCCATCAATATCACTAACTTATGACTCAGCACGTCTACTACAACATTAGACTTCCTCAATTGATATTGAATCTGGCAATTGAAATCTTTTAGTAAGTTCATCCATCATTTCTGTCTAATATATAATTCTTTTTTAGATGTTAGGTGTTTCAAACTCCTATAATTTGATTACATTACAAATTTTTTTCTCCATAAATATAACACCTACAAATCTTTAATGCAAAGATAATGGTTGAGCTAACTCAAAGTCATGGGTGGGATAATTCTTCCCATATGTTTTAAATTATCCCAATCATAGGCAATCACTTTCACATATTACATCAATGCAAAACCCAGCCATCTCTTAAATGTATCATAGTAAACTATACAACCACATGATCTTTCCAAAATAGCTAAAATCTGGGTGGTCATCAAATATTCCTTTAATTCTTGAAAACTTCTTTTACAATCCATATTCTAATTAAATGCTACCTTCATGTGCATTAGACAAGTCAATGACATCAAAATCCTTAAGAAAATTTTATATAAACAATCTATAGTATTTCACCAAACTTAAAAACTCCATAATTCTATTATACTTTTTGGTCGGACCCAACTTGTAACCGCTTTGATTTTCTTTAGATCAACCGACTCACTTTCTTTCAATATAAAATGGCCTAGGAATGCCATTTCCTTGAGCCATAACTCGCACTTCTTCAACTTAGTATAGAATCATCTTTCGATAAATATTTACAGTGCAACCCACAGATGAATTTTATTCTCTCCATAACTCATTAAATATATCAAAATATCATTAATGAAGACCACCACAAATTAATTTATATTGGATTAAAAAACTTAATTTATTAGGTCTACAAACACTACTTGGCCATTAGTTAATTTAAAACATATTACTAAAAATTCATAATTGTCATATCTCATTCGAAGAATCATCCTTGTTATTACATTCTTCTTAATTCTCAACCGATGATATCTCAATTAAAGATTAATTTTCAAGAATACTTGGGCTTCTTGTAATTGGTCGAATAAATTATCTACCTTTGCCAAGAGATATTCATTATTGACAGTTATCTCGTTTAATTTTTGATAATCTATGCACAATCTCATTAATCAATCATTCTTCTTTATGAACAAAATTGATACACCCTAAGGTGACAAAATCAATCGAATAATGTCATTTTCTAACTATTTATATAGTTATTTCTTTAACTTTTCAACTCCACAAAAGTCATCTTATATAGAGCCTTATAAATTAGATCAAATCCAAGCATCACTTCTATCTCAAATTTGATTTTTCAATTTGGTGGCAATTCAGGTAGATTTTTCAGAAACATATCCTTAAATTTCTTTACCACTGGAATCTCCTCAACCAGCAGGTTATGACTTCCAACGTGACAACCCATTTGTTTTAGGTTTTAAATGCTTATCTGTTCTTTTTATTCTTTGATGCATGTGTACCCTTTTGCTATTGAACATTTTGGATTGCCCTTTTATCATAAGTGATGTACAAGATGACTTTTTAGAATTCCATCCCTTAACTTTTTCTTCTATCTTCAGGATTCTTGCTAAAGCTTTGAAAAGTTTCCTTTGTCTTTGGCAATGGCACCTTCAATGTCAACACAGTGGTTGTCAATATTTTTGTAATTTCTTCTGATATCCTTATAGGTTTGTTCTTACTCTATCTTCATGTGAGTCATTTCAAGATTTTTGTTTTGTTATATTTTTTTTTTCCTTTTTTCGGAGTTTATTTAGGCTCTAGGTGCCTCGGACCTTTTCCGTTGTCCTAAAGTTTGTCTCCAACTACTAAGTGTTATGAATTTGTATTTGACTTTAGAAATTTCAAAAGAAATTTTTAGATCTTTCAATTTGAATCCTACATATAATAAATGCAAATGTGTAGTCATAGATATGGGAAACACTTTCATGTTTTTCTTTCAATGCATAAGTCAATGAATGTCATACTAGACATAATATGTCACTTTTTATTTTCGATCATAATATTGATACTAAATCAGTATTAATTAATCAATTAACCCTTATCTAATATTCGGATGTGAATTTTATATAGATACCTCTACCGATCACATATCGATAAATAAAAACATATATATGACCCAAATATATGTTACATCATCGGTGACTCCGACACCAACTGAAAGTTATATGACGCCGAACCTTGAGTAAGGAATAATACCTACCAAAATACTAAAAATGACATGTAACAATAATCTGCAAAAGTTATTACATTCATAAGCTTAACCGAATGAATCTAGGATTATCGACATCATCAAATCGATTTCATATCATCAATCTACTGACCTGGAAAACAGATTTCAACAACATATACAATAAATCCATTACACACTAACCGACCCAAAGTTATCACAACATGCACAACCGATACTGAACACCATAATACTGCTAAATATTAACCGAAAGATAAATCACATCATTTAAAGCCACTAACTACAGTCCGAAACCGTTATACATCAGATTAATTTGCCTAAAAACAATCCAAAAAACTCTAAACATCACATAATATCATTCAAAACTGACTAATCAATTAAAATACAACATTTGGTCATTAGCCATCGTTTAAATGTTGTCTGAATATAATATGATACAATAAATATTATTCAAAAATATTAAACAATAATAATAATCATCAATTTATTAATCTGAATTCCTCTTATCAACTCGATCCTTCGATCCTGACTACTTGACAATAATCCATACAACTCATCTAAGGGTTAGAAAAATAATAAGAGAATTGGTCAAATATTCAATAAGGCACAATACATATATTAAGGAACATGCATACTTATGCTTAAAAATATATCGAAAAGAATAGGGATCATTATAGGATGCAACAACATGGAACATGAACAGAAAAACCTTCGTGATGCATTTGTGCATCTCTCATCTTGTTCTTTCTTAGTCTTAACCATCAAAACATGTACAAATCTTATTTTTTTAAAGATCAAAGTCAATAAATTTTACTAGCTAAATAAGCGGTAAATCAAAACCTGGATTGTACAATCAAAAGCCTTAAACTTCTATTCAAGACCAAGAAGTGGGTTGTCTACATATAACCCTATAGACGAGGACAAATGCCACTTTTTTTAACCCCACGAATGATAGGGTCAGATAATAATATTCCATTATAACATATTAAGGCATACCAAAATATACTACCCGCTAAATCATAATCTTAGTCCAATATTTAACTTAACTTAGAAAAACTCTATATTTAGTTTCATAATTCTTAATTCTCACCCTTTTAGAGAACAGTTCACCATTTCTTATCATAATTATAAAGTTTTCAATCATAATAAAGTATTTTTTTGCATGATATTTGTACTTTTTGTAGAAACTTAATCATAAAAATTCTCAGAGTATAAACTTTAGTAAAATTTAGTGAAAACCTAGCAAAATCAGTAATACCTCGTGCAGAAGGAGATAACATAGACTTAACAGATACACAGGGTTTTTTATTGAGCTTCAAAACATACAGTATACCATATAATATAAGATGACTTAAAAATCAATATTTTATAGACCTACGTGGGTAATGGGTTCGAAGTCCAGTTATACAAGAGCAAAATAGCTCGTTTTTAGACATGAAAAAGGTTAAGATTATGAAATACAACACATGTTACATAATATAGATATTTGGCCATAAAATTTCTTCATAAAATTATGAAAAATTGACATGCATTTAAAATTAGCTTTAGAATCTTAGCGGGCACGAGCATTAGAATAAGAATATTTCAAAAAATCGGCAATAATCAACAACAAATGAAAGAGGAAGTTTAGGGTACACTTGCGTTGACCCAATCTACCTTTATTCTCACTTTGAACGACCCAATTCGAGCTACTGGGGCCATCTCCCTTATTTTCTCTCCTCTCCTCTCTCTTTTCCCTATATTTCTCTCTCCTCTCTGTCGAGCACCACTTGGAAAATGGCAAAGATTATCTCGCAATGATATTTATACTCAACTAGCGCTCAAGTGGCTCCTCGAGTGCTGATCGAGTGTAGTCCAAAAACGGCCCAAATCTGAAAATCGAGCTGAGGGTACGCCTAAGGAGAGCATTGAGTAAGGGGCTAAAACGAGGGTTTTTGATTTCGCATCGATGGGGCACCTTAAGCGAACCTCAAGTGCACGTCATCGCTTATGCATTTGCAAATTTGTGCTAAAGGGGCGCATAGGGCGTGGGTCAAGTGAGGCTAAGGGGGGTAGCCTTTGGATTTTGCACTTATGGGGCGCCTCGGGCACGGGTTCAGCAAACTCAAAGGGGGTGCAGTCTAGTTTTTGGGAAGAAGGCAAGCTTTAGGCCTACGTCAAGCCCAAATCGTCCGATTTAAAATTTGACTCTTTTAACCCAATTTTTATATTTTTTAACATTAATTTTAAATATATTAGTTTAATTAATTATAATTAATATAGTTTAGAAACTCAATCCTGATATAATAAAAGTGAGAAAGAAAGAAGGGAAAAAATGTTCTTTTATGACAAGTTGCTAGAATATTTTTGGATGGGAGAAGATGCTCCATAAGATAAGCTACTAACCATTTATACATGCTTAAATATTTTGAGACTTGTACCTAAAAATGTATCTTAAGATTGCTTCTAAATGAGAAGATGTTCAAGGAAGCGACAAATGCTTATTTTTAAGCCAAGTACTTGTATTTATAAAGGAACTAAACCTATATTAGGGACCGTTCAATAACACCTATTTTAATAACTATTCAAAGTAGTTACCAAACAACCACTCAACCTTAATTATTCAAAGTGATTTATTCATTAGATTAGGTATTTATTTAGCCATCATAATTACCTGGAATGGGATCTCAAAGATTGGAGACCTCATCTCTTTTATGAAGAGATGTGACTTTTACACTTTAATCAATTGATTCTACAATTATAACAATTAATTTTAAATCGTCACATTTATATTGTTTCTAAGTGTTGTATTAATAGTTTCACCTAATAAGATTTTAATATTATAAAAAGTTTCCTTCGTTGTTAGTCCATACTTCCGGCTAGAAGATCATGGGCTTCACGGGCCATGCTTGAACACTTCTAGCATGGATCACTCAACAAAAAGCCACATCTTAGTCGCAAACAATGAGGCGTGTTAGATGGCATGTGCTTCTTTAATCTTGTTCAATGAATGAAGTTGCTTTGGCCATTGTTTAGTCTAACACACCTCAACATTTTAATAAATTGATTTTTCTAATACTACGATCTATCGATAAATATTTTATAGCATCTAAACTATATTTAAAAGTTTAATCTATATGATAATTTAATACTCTAACAATCTAATTGTACCATTCTAAAAATTTAATTCTGATATCTGAGTCTAAACCTAATCATGTATTAGAACCTTAAATTTATATATCTTTTTTTTACGTTTTTAATATTTTGGATTACTTAAAAAAGATATTTCATACTCATTTAAAGCAATTTATGACAAAATGTGATGAAACACATAGGTGTAAACATTTTTATTTGAACACATTTTTTGTTTTAAAAGCTATTTTTTTTTTTATCTGTTCATCAAACGAAGAAGTCTTCAAAATATAAGAATATTAAGAAAAGAATTTAAAATAAAAATAGAAAACAGTTTTTTAATAAATAAACTAGAAATTCATACTTCTGATTAGAGTCGTAAAACAAACGTAAAAGACGATATTTGTTTAACAACCTAGGAAGTGAGAAATTGTAATTCGTGGCCATGCACGAACCACTCAAAATCAAAGAAAATCTCTGGCACACATGCATACACTGCATAATCTCGCACATGAATGGTTAGACAGAGCGATGGCTTTTCCCCTGCCGAATCTCTCTCCTCTCACTCCTCCATCTAAACGAAACGAAAAGCATCCCCATGTCTCTCTACCAGCCCCGCCGCGGTCGCGGCCGCTACCGCTTTCTCTCACCCCTCTGCAATTGACTAACCTGCTCACTGTCGTTTCTGATACAAAGCTTAATCCCACCTCAGTCCGTGGTGCGCAGGTTAAAGAACCTCCAGGTGCTCACGATAAGCAGAAGAATGACTTCTATGTTAACCTAGGACTTGCTGTACGGACACTCAGAGATGACGTTCCTCGACTCTTCACCAAAGACCTCAACTATGACATCTACAGGTACCTTTTGCCCAAATAGTCATCTTACTATTCTGGGTATTTCTAATTCTTGCAATTAGTTTGATAATTATGACTCTATATGATGAGGCAATTCAGGGTTTCTCTTCTTCTTGATTTTTTTGTTGAAGGGATGACATAACGTTTATAGACCATCTCAACACATTCAGTGGAATAGAGAAGTACAAATTGATCTTCTGGGCATTGCGTTTTCATGGTCGAATTTTGTTCCGACAGATCGATCTCGAGGTTTTGAGGATATGGCAGCCCTCCGAGAATATGATATTAATCAGATGGAACTTGAGGGGTGTCCCTAGAGTACCGTGGGAAGCTAAGGGGGAATTTCAGGGTACTTCAAGATACAAATTGGACAGAAATGGTAAAATTTATGAGCATAAAGTGGACAATTTGGCAGTCAATTTTCCTCGGGCACTGAAACCGCCCGTGACAGTTTTGGATTTGGTCACTGCCACCCCAGCCAGCCCAAATCTGACATTTTTCTGTGCTCCGGCGGAAGAATACTCGTCGTCTTGGATGGAGTTTTATCGGGCAGTGAAGGAGACTTTGGATCATCATCATCAAGGGAAGTTGATTTCACATGATGGTTTAGTAATCTGTTCTTAGTCAATGTATAGTAGAGATGTAAGTCAGCATTTTAAAAAAATACTGGTATAGGATGATGAGCTTCAATTTGTTTATGTGCATGGTCAGTTCATAAAGAAATGAGAGGTTTATCATACAAAATAAGGACAGAAGGGAATTTTCCTTTAGGGAACAGTTTATTATGTACATAGTCAGGTATGCCGGAGAGTTTAAGTGGGAATGAAAATTGTTGTATACTATACACATACTCTGTTTCTTGTTTATCGTATAATTGATTTTTTCTTCATATTTGCATCCTGGCAATGTGTTCATAATTTCTGCATTGTTATGTTTCCTCCCCTTGCTAATCTATTCTACTTCAAATTCTCTCGCTCTCTCTCCTCTTCTCCTCTCTCTATTTTAAGGCAGGCATGATTTGTGGGTGGATTCACCAGGAGTATTTTTTCTCTTCATTTGTGTCTTTGAAGTAAAAGAATGTGTTACTTTGCAATGTGCCTGTACACATTAGACACCATGTGCCAAACACATGACTTACAGCACGTGATAGGAATGGCATACAAAGTCTTAATGTGGTTATGGGTTACTGCATTGTGTGGTGGACCTTGGTTTCAAATGCTGATGATGCCCTAAATATGTTGGAGTTCAAGTTATGTAAAGCACTAATGATCTGGAATACTTAGGTGTATATTTGGTTGACAGATTTGAGGGCCTACTACACGTGCCTTGGGCTGCCTGATAAGGGGGCTAAGATTTTTATCTTAATTAACCCTTGCAATATTTGTGGCTTTTCTTGGTTGAATTAGGTTTTTTGGCTGGGGGTAGCACAGAAACAGTAGAAGAGGAAGGCATAACAGATGCTTGTTGTTTTAGTGGCATTACTTATAAACTTTTGGCACTAGGGGAAAAAGTAGAAGAATGCGAGATGCAGTCCAACAGCCTTCAGGCCCTATAAATAGCATTTAGAAACCATCAGTTCTCTCTGCTGCACCACACAATGCACTGTTACCTTGTTTTTACACGCAACTCACAAATTAGTTGCTTCTACATAACTCAAACTCATTGCTGGTCATTTTCCATTTGTATTTTGTCAACTTCAACCAAGCCTTAAGATTTTACAGTCTTCCAAAGGGTCTGTAATTGTTTTATTCATATTTCTTCCTGTTGCTTTTGTCAAATTGAGTGAATTTCACTCATTTTCAGTTGGCATTTCAGACTATTTAAAGGTAATAAAATCCTAGCAGATATGGCTGGTTCCTTTCCTTTGTTCTTCTTCTTTTCCTGTCTCTGTAATCTGAACATCTTCTTCTTTAATTGGTTCTTACTTAGCAAGTGGTGGCTGAGAACGCTAGTTTGATTTAAGTGGTTTAATTCATTAACTCCTTACCAACCTAGGTGATTCACAGTGGTTTCATCTCTCAAAACTAAAATGTGAAGAATCACCTGATATCGACTGTCCCTGACTATGTAACCCAATGAGAGGGCTCAGCAAGGAGCATCCACTAGTTTTCTCATGCTTTTAGAGCTAAGTTGCTGTAACAGATCTCCTTGAAGTTTGGTGCCTCCTCTCTAGTAAACTCTCAGATTTTTCTCATGAACCATCTGAACTTCAATTTGATAGTTTTTTATATTCTCCTTTTCTAGATTTTGAATTAGATGATCTTTCAGCGTATTGATGTTCACTGAATACTTTACAAAATTTTTCAACGCCTCTATTTCTTTTGCTTGACTCTCAAACAATTCATTGATGACAAAATAATTCATGCTCTTGCCGTCAATATGTTTCCTCCACTATACACTACATACCTGCTCATGAATCCACAAAATTTAAGACGTTTCCCTAATAGCTAGATTGGTTAATCATCAGCTTGTCTAAGATTCACCCTGAAACACTTTAACATAGTGTTTGACATTCCTTAGGGAAGGCATATTTTTACCCTATGAAGCTTCAACATAAAACTAGCAACATGATGAGTAAGGGAAATAAGCATGTTATTCCTTAACTACTGCAAGATGAACAGGTCTCTCCAGAAGACTAGTTCATGATTTGACATTTGATTGGTTAATGTGTATATCTTTGAAGTGGTGCAGGGGGAGCATCACTTAAATGAGCTCGGTGACTAGTTGTAGGGATTGCTCCTTCTACAGTGTAATGAGTTAGAGTCGTGCTTCACCATATGACATAAAGCATGATTGAGGAAGATTAGGTGCTAAAGAGCTGCATCTAACAAAATAAACACGTAATCACTCGTCTGTAAATTAAGCACATGTAAATGTGAAGTAGGAAGTGATTAAGCACATGTGAATGTGCAGTAGGAAGTGACCTTATCCCAGTATTGTGATCAGCCTAATTGATAACTTGAGTAATCTGTTCGACACAACCCTATTTTTCTTCTGTTTCACCTCTTAGTGTTTTGTATTTAGCCTTAAAGATGATCTTTTTTTTTTCTGCCCAAAAATCATTAATACCTGCCACAGGGACAGCTTTCTTTGAGGGCCTCTGCTGCAAATTTACTTCTCGACTTTCTGCCAATCCTAAGGGCCTCATTATGCTGACTTGTTGCTGATCTGTTATTATTGCACAGCCAAGCAAATGTAGATTACCACATGTGCGTTGAGTATTCACAAGAAAAAAGCCAGGTGTTTATGTTTCTTATTCTTCTAATTACGGAGAGGACAATATGCATCTGTGTTGATGTGCCATTTGATCATTCTGTCTCTAATCTCTAGTAAACATTCTGCTTTGGACTGCCAGCTAGCTTGTGAAACAGTTCTGAGGAATCGTCTAGGCCCAATAAACTTGTCTTCTTCCTCTGATCATTTTGCTAGCCAAGCCAGTAGTGAATTTCCCTTGAACATTGTGCTTCCACTTTCCTTCAGCAGTTAAGCCTGCTCTTGGTTTGTCCCTTAAGTTCATAAGCTTCCTCCATGACGAGGCTGTTTCTGCTTTGCGGTTGCCTTTCGGCAATGAAAGCACTTTTAGGTAAACTCGACGAATGCCTCTTCACTCGTAGCCATTCACTACCACTTGAGTTGCCAGGAAGTGCTTCATCAAAGCTGCCTTGTCCCAGGTTACACAATCTTTAATAACAAAAGCGCCTTCACTTTGATTGAGGCTTGCAAGCTTGGATTGCAAGCACATCATTCTTCATGCCCTGACTGTACTGAGTTCTTATCAGCTTCAGAGAATAAAATTAATCATCAGCAAATGGAAATGAGTTTCGATTGCCTGCATTTAGGATGGTCGTGAAATCTTCTATCGGAACAGAGAGATGAATCTCCTCTCTCAAGTTTGTCTTTGCCTAAAAGCCGTAACCCATTGGATAAAAGGTAAATGAAATCCCAGTCCTTGATGTGTCTTCTGTAAAAGGTCCAGTTCACTTGTTCATATATGTTACGTATGTCGACATTCATTAGGCATCTTGGGAAGTGATCGTTCTTTGGT
Source organism: Nepenthes alata (assembly GCA_028571085.2). Lineage (NCBI taxonomy): Eukaryota > Viridiplantae > Streptophyta > Magnoliopsida > Caryophyllales > Nepenthaceae > Nepenthes > Nepenthes alata. Next base: position 11,735 of record JAOVVI020005164.1, read on the forward strand.
AGTTTCTGACCAAAACTTGGGCAATCATGACATTAATTTCCCTTTGTACAAAGCAGGTTTAGAGTCCAAGTCCACCAATCAGAATCACCACTGTATTTCTGTTTGGCTGAGCTTGGAAATGTTCTTGTTGAGTGTGTTATGACATGGAATAGATCTAAATGCATCTCGCTTGGTGGGTTCATGCCTCATACCTCTTGAGCAAAGCTCAAGAGAAATAGTTGTATAATTAAGATGTTGGAGTATATTCCATGACTAAGAATAAAATTTTGCTGAGAGCAGATATTTTTTCAACCACAATGTCCCCATCTTCAATAATGACAAGGCTAATAGAATACTCATCGGACCTAATGATTTTTCACCATCAGTTGAAGGTATGGCCTTCTGTATTCCCTCGGGCATAACCTCCCTGCATAAGGCATTCCTCTGTTGTTCAGAAAGGACAGCTCCTCTTGCAAACACATTAACATTTAGTTAACGGCTGCCTTTGCTTGAAACTCTGCTAGTATACATCCTCATAGTTTGTGGAACTGCTCTGGCTTCCTTGTCTTCAGAATCAACAGTACGTGGATTAGTTTCACAATGAACTGATATTGCATAGCATCTGATTTCCTTTTTTTCTTGCAATTCAGCAATTTCAAATCACCTGTCAGTCGCTTTTAATTTAGATCATCACTCTGAATATACAAAATAATTGTGATCTGACTTCCTTGATTACCAAATTCAGCTTCTTCTAAGTTATATTGTATTAACCAAGAATAATGTTACCTTTGACTAACTTGAGCATTGAATCTGTTGTCAACACTCATGCTGATTGCACCATATGAGAGTCTAATGTGGTACTTCATATCCCTCTAGCAAAGTTGCACGACGGGGACTGAAACTGGGTGGCTTATCCTACAGTGATGAGAGGACCGTGGAGTTGTCATCAATGTTAAGTACTGCCTGACCAATGAGGAGAATGCTTTTAACTCAAATACGGCTTTACTAAATCTGCCAAACTATAATGTAGGACTGTTTCTAATCTTGCAAAGATTTCTCTAGCTAACAAATAGTTTCGGGCTCCCATTGAGCAACAAACTTTGGTGGTTGCTGCAAAATAACTTTACGAAAATTACCATGTAAGAATGTATTCTTGACATCTAATTAATTTAAAGACAAGTAATGAGTAATGACTAATAAAATAAAAAACCTAGCAGAAGTCAACTTAACAGCAGAAAAAAATGTACCAATATATTCCATCCATATGTCTAAGCATATCTTTTAGTCATTAGACGGGTCTTTAATTGAGTTAAAGAATTATCTGGATTGACTTTCACTGTATAGACTTATTTTCAGCTGATGGATTTATTTTCAGGCAATAGTGAGGCTAGATTCTATATGTGATTATGTTCAAGAGCAATCATTTCTTTCTCTATAGTTGCCCACCAATCAGGACTAAAAATATGATTTGATATAGATTTAGGTACACTAATAAAGTCTAAGGTACATAAAAAAAAAAAAAAACTTGTTGAGAAGTTGAAACATGTGAACATGATAATGTAGCATGTAATAAATTTTGAGTTCAGCTACAATGACCTCTTTTCAATACAATAGAAAGTTTTGATTCGATCCCCTGATTAGAAACATTAGTCTTTATCTGCTGACGAATCGGCTCAGTAGGGGTTGGCTCAGAATTTGCTCGAGCAGAAAAACCAAACAATCGACGATAACAACTAATATAAGTATTGAGTGACAGGAGGATAAGAATTCATTGAGTCACAAAAGCTCTAATTTTATGAACAATATCATAAACACGAATATGATGGCTAGAAAGGATATTGGATGATAGACTTGATGAAGATATTTGATAAAAGCGTTTAGAGTCAAAATGTAACATCAGAAGATATAAAAAAAATATTTTTTTACTTAATTAATTTTTTTAAAAAAAGTGGGAGATAACTGTTTTATGACAGTCGTGTCACACTATCATTAGATCATCCACTCTCCTCCGGCACCTACAACGATCATGTGACTGTTTGCAAATATTATTAAAATGTAGAAAAAGAGTTATATCAGGTATGGCACAACATGCGGGTCAACTAACTCGTAGCCTAACACGGATCAAAGTATTAGGGCATGTCATGCCACAGGCAGCACGACTCGATTAACACCTTAAAATATAACACATGCCTACATAAATTGAATGTAACAAAATAACAAAGTCCCTATTTAGACAAAACTAAATAAGATCCCCATACATCCGAGCGACCTAACCTAAAAGTAGGTGCGTGTGGATTTTCTCGAGTGTAATAAAACTATGGTATTTGTCAAACCATCATGACTCATAAAATTAGTGGCAAAATTCAGAGTTGTTTATAACATTTTCAAATTAGAAAAAAAATGATAACTTAACCTACAATTAATGTCATTGGGCATAGAAGTAGCACTCAAAACAAACAATAGAGTTGAATTATTCATCAAACAAACATAGCATTTCTAAGTTGCGATAACCTCTTCTAATAATTCTCTTAGTTGTAAGATTCTAAAATTTCCAATGAATGAAGAAGAGAACTACAAAATATTTATATTTTTAAGTAATCTTACTAAAAGATAGCTGATCAAATAAAAATTTTAACAAGTGAAATATCGATAAGAGAACTAAAGTTCATGTCAAAAAAATAGAGCCACTCCCCTCAACCATTGTGGAGTGAGTTATTAGACAAAGTTACATCAAGAACATTATAAAATAGCGGATAAATCAAATAATATATTTGTGAACGCAGTCATATGGGGAAAAGTATCAAAATGAATAATCCAATCCTAAAAGAATGCTAAAAGATAGATGGTACGATTACTGGATTAAATAAGAGTGGTAATAATCTTATTAGGAGTTGTGCCAGACCTCTTATGTAACAACTGACACTGATTTTCTGGACAACTAACTTCAATGCAATGAAATGAATCAATCTTTTACTATAGCCTCTAGCACCGTGATCATCGAGTATGGATTTAGATGCCATACATAATCAAAGTGTACTCACAAATCTTAATTTGTGATACTAGCACATAATTCAAATCGCTTACATATTAGAGACCACGAAAAATTAAAGACAACTACTCTCGAAATCCCACAAGAACTGAAAACAAAGTTGGTAGTTCCTTATTTTTGATGAACACATAAATAATTCAGCTCGTTAACACTCAAAATTTAATGGTAAGTTATAAGTTTAATTTCTAAGTCTTTTAGAACTAAAATTAAATAAATTTTAAATTTAAATAACTTGATTATACCAAGAATTACGATTATGTAAAGAAAAAACAAGATGATTTATGTTATGGCTTGGCAAAAAAAAGGAAGAAATATTTGGCCCAGCCTTAATTTTAAAGTATTAATTTTTATGTAATATGTTAATTTAAGGAAACCAATGAAAAATTTAAGAAAACTATGGGTTAGCTTAGCTGATTTTGAATTTTAAAATTTTGAAATTATTAATTCTATGAAAAGATAAGCTCCAAAAAAAATGCTTATATTATTTTTAGGTAATATTTTAAATAGAAATTAGGTAATATTTTTATTTAAAAATTGGCACTTTTATGGTATTAAGTAATAGGTGTATGCCAATATAATTAAGTAATAGCTTGACCCAACTCGAAAGTTGGATACTATTTTGCCATTTGGTTCAATGGGATATGGTTAGGTGAATTTGGGGACTCCATCTCTTTAAAAAAAAAGTGTTAATTTAACCTCTCTTAATTCCTTCCTTGAAGAACTTTGGTGTCTTACAAATGGGCAAAGGTGGTTATATGTATATAGCTTTTCTAACTTACAATCTTTAGCCAAGCTATGAAGTCTAGTCATTTCAAGCTATTTAAGTAACCATAATATCACTTTATTTTAAAGGACAACTATGGACATCGTATAAATTTAATTTGTAACATCTCTCACTTGTATACACCAGCTATTACCTAATCATTTATCCCTCTTTACATCATAAACTTATTCATAATGGCAAATAAACTATAAGATCAACAGACACATTCACGAAATTGATGAGAGTATTATACCATATTTTTAGAAAAAAATTAATGTGACATTCCTAAAATATATCATTACACCTAGATAATTAAACATATCAGATCAAATATTTTACTTGCTTTCATATTTAGAATACAAAGCCGCGCTTAATCATCTCATTGTTATCCTGTATTAGTTAGGATTAAATTAATACAGAGTACCATAACTAATACATACTAGATAATATTTTATTCATTCTCTTGTCACTTAGTTTTGGCTTGGTTGCTTTCTCAATTATATAATTTTCAATTGATTTACTTGAAGCATAGATAATATGATAGAATTAAAAAAATCTTAGTTTTACAACAAAATCAAAAATTAATAAATATCATTGATGCGTCCTTGGATCCGAACTTCGAACAGATTCGGGTGATCCTTTCGTTGTGGTTCCGGCTCCGTTCCCTGAGTTGGATCATACAGACCACTAAGCAGAACAGGAGGTCAGCGTATCGGCGGGATATAATCCCATCGAAAACCTTCCGACGCTCAAGTCAGTCAAACAGTCTTCCAAGAAAGAAACTGAAAAGCCCTAGGGTAAAGAGGGAGAGAGAAAGAGTGCGTTTTTCTCCAGATGTAAGAGAGACGCGAGACATTTCTTGAATCTGGAAGGTGGGAAGGCAGTAAACGATCGTGAGGGCTCGTTTGTTGCCTTGGAGGTTGCCTGTGTTTTGGTTCGCATTTCTGAGAATTTGGATGCAGAGAGCTCGTTTGTCAGAACACTTGTCTTTTTCTCAGTTTTTGGTTGAAGACGTAAAAGTGAACATACCAAGAATGATAATTCTAGGGTTTGTTTTATGTTTGAGAGGGTGATCTTCCTTCTTTGGAAGGAGTGATCCCCTCTCTCCACCTTGGCTGGCTTGCCTTCTAGAGCAGATGCCAGTTGCCAAGTTGATCGTGATTGTTTCCTTGTGAGGTGGTCAACAGCTTTCCAAATCGGTTTCTTTTCCTCTCAGCATATTACAGTTAGAGTGCCCTAGTTGGCAAGGAATTGAAAAAATCTGGCG
>JAOVVI020005165.1:0-16788 GCA_028571085.2 Nepenthes alata
TGACTTTATTTTAAGTAGATTCGCCAAAAGGATATTATGTGGTACTCAAATTGGGCCTTCTCTCTTCTGTTTTACACGCGCCCTTTCTCTCTCTTTGGTCACCTCACATCTGCCTCTCTATCTTTTTGTTTCTCCTTCACCGGTGGAAACTTTGACACGGAAGACAGTGGCGACCACAGTGGCAACTACCCAACGACGGTACGCAGCGGACGATGATACATGTAACCTCAAAATCAATATCTACAAAGAGAATGAAAGGATTTACTTATCTTGATTTCATCAGTTTCCTCCGACAACGGTGGTGGCCATTTGCTTTGATTTGCGATTCCTTCTCTACTCACACTAGTGTACAAAATGGAAGGTACTATCATGGAGAGAGTTTCATCGGCTTCCATTCCTAGCATCAGCACCATCGGTGATGGCGGCAGTGACGGCCCCATGCCGGCCCTCTCTCTGCTCTCCTCTCTTCCTCCTTCCTCTTTTTCTCTCTCCCTGATCCCCTTCTCTGATTTCTCTTTTTTATTTCTTTTTTTTTCATATTATTATTATTATTATTATTATTATAAATTTGTTTATATTTTCTATTTTCTATTTTTATTTTATAATCCAAATCAATATTTTGGTAATAGTACAGGCGCACTCTAATAATAGCACAGGTGCACCTCAGGCGCTTACCCTACTGATCCAAATATTCTTTAAAATTTTATGATATTTAATTAATTTTTGACACATTTAATTTACCTAAAATCACAATTAATATTAAAATAATTCAAACGGAGATCCAAAATATTACACTAATGTGAAAATTTTCATCATTTAATGGCTTGTTGATCCTTCCCCCACTATAAATGGAGGGGCTCGCTTCGTCTTGCATTACAATCTGTCTTCACCAATCAAGTGGCATGAGTGTTCGGAGTTGGCATGGAGCCTACGCTACATTAGTAGAGATCGGGGAAAGTTTGTCTCCATTGTTTTCATGTGCAACCCTAAGTCACATAGGGAGCTTGCTTTGGTTACTTCTTTTCATATGGGAAATTGCTTTGGTTATCTCCTTTCACGTTCGTTTTAGAGCCAAGCCTATCTTCTGACTGTGGTAGGGCAAGGTTTTTCTTTTATTGTGGCCTATCCCCTGGGTGATGGCCTGTCTTTGTGATGGTAGGCCTTCTACTCTAGCTCCTTGAGAGCGGTGGTGCACTGGAGCCATACCTTGCTCACTGTCAAGGGTGCGTTGGCCTCTCGTTCGAGCCTCCTTTCCAGAGGCAAGCTTGCTTGCTTGCCCTTTGGGAGTTTGTTCCAGTGGAGCAAAGCTTTCGCAGTAGAATCATTGTTCCATGTGTTTTTTGGTTGTATGTTCGTCGTTGAAGGCTTTGTACATTGTAAAAAGAATTAATGAATGGAACTATCAAGCACTTTTATCTTTATCACTTGGCTCCTTTTCTTTTTCCTCATTTCACAATGTAAGTGAAGCATTCGACTATCACCCTCTTTGTTGCTTGGCAACTGTTAAATAGATCACTCGAGCTGCTGGTGACCCAATTTTCTAGCAATTCTGACCCACTGCAATCCATCATGTGTGCTGGGTTTGAACATGGGCCAGTTAGATCGGCCTCAAGCCCATCCAGGTCGTGCACTGCCAATCTAGTCATTTCGACAAATGGAGTGTCTTGGTCTTGGAACCTGTAACGCCTCGCTGCTCGAACCATCCAAATTTGTTAGAGGTTAGCCGTCCGTGCAGGAAGGCGCAGCGTTGGGCCATCATTACCGACGCAGGGGGACTGATGTGCCACGACACCTCGCAGCACGGGCACGTGTTGCTGTCATTATAGAATGTGCTTTTTGGTATTTTTGCAGCGATATTGTTTCAGGGCCAGGGTGCTTGTTATATAAGTTTTGAACCTTAACTATTTTCCCACATTCTTCCTTCTCAATTCAAATCACTTTCTCCCAAGTTTGCCTTCTAATTCTCCATGGCACCCACTGGTGTTGACAAGATCCAATCGGTACTTACTACGGCGGACATCGTAGCTTTGTATACGCAGTATGGTATTCCGAGTGCAATTCCATTCAAGGTGCTGGCCGAGAATGATAGAGCCTGCTCTCCCCAGCGCGGATTTATCACCATCGAAAAGGCCCACCTGAGGAGTGGCTTTCACATCCCTTTCATGTAGGAATTGTATGAAGTTCTAGTGTCTTTGGATGTTAGAATCGTGCGGTTTCACATCAACACCATGCAGTATCTGTACTCTCTATGTGTCTTTCTCCGTCACCACTGGCGGTCCTTGGACGCTGTTTCCATGAAGGTGATCTTTCAGTTTTACCAGAGTGCAGACTAGATTTCACTATCTCCCCACTCAGTTTTCCTGATAAGTGAGGGGAATCCTGATTCCATGAAGGGATGGAAGGACTGATTCTTCTATTTAGAGGTCCCTTCTAACTAGGCCCCTTCTAACAAGTGGGATAATGTGTTGGTATCCTTCATCGGCAAAGTTTTGCGCTGGGAAGAGGACTTGGCATGGCTGCTGACGAAGCTCATCCAAGCGAATGCTGACTCGTTCCATGAGAGGATCCACTAGTTGTCTGCTAAGGCTCTCACGTGAGCCAAGTGGGAGCCTCGCTCTGAGGGGGTGGGTGTGATTGCTCTGCTATATGCCCGGCCCAACAGGAAGCCTGGATCATTGTACATCCAAAATTCTCCTAAGAGCGCATCCCAGTAGCGGGCACTTCGTCAGGCTCTTTTTCTTCGTCTATCAACCCCAGCCTAACCATGGCGAAGTGAATGCCAGGGATCAGTGAGTCAACTAGGGGGTTGGCTTCTGTCTCGTCTTCGTTAGCTAGCTATGTCTTGGAGGAGAGTGTTGATGTCAACGGTGATCCCTTTGCTCATCTTGCCAGAGCCTCAAGTGAACCTGAGGCTAGGGAGTCGATTGAGCTGGTTTGCGCACCAACTCTAGCCTAGTATGGGGTTCCCATCAATGGCACTGCAATGCCTAAGGAGCCCATGCCAGGCCCTTTTGTAGTTTTGGTTGAGGAGAGTCCCAGTGATGAGCAATCGGCAGAGGATCAGGCGAGGGATTATGCAGAAGCGGTGGTGCTAGTGGAGGTTCCTTGTTTGGAGGTTCTGGCGTCCAAGGCCCCAAAGTCCCCGATGGCTCCTCCGTCGCATTCAAGCTCCGGGGGACCTCCCATTTGCCATGGGGAGCCTCCACAAGAGCGGCGGCCCTAATTTTCTTCATTGCCCAAGGTTTCCCTAAGTTTTGCGGTTTAGGAGTTTCCCTATATTGTGGTACGTCTCTAATAACCTCTTATTTTTATTGGTAATTGATTTTCCAGATTATCCCTCCTTTTTCTACTTGCAAGATTGCTCAATTGTGCACCTTTTGCAAGCTTACTTGCGTCAGGAGGAAGTCAGGATTCATCGGTGTGACACAGAGATCTGTCAGTTGATCTAGACGCGTGTCGATCAAAGAGTGGTCAAGGAGATGTAGGGTCGGTTGAATGTCACCATCGTCAAGGCCTAGCTATGTCAGGAATGAGCTGCTAGCCTCAAACTCAAGCTATTCGAGCTTGGGGTGAGCTCCTAAGAGTTGAGGGACGCATTCCAAGTGGTTGAGCAGCATTTTGTAGACCTTTGGGGTGAAAACGTTCGACTGGAAGCAGAGATGAGAACATGATTAAGTCACGAGGAAGCGGGCCATGCTCTTAACACAAGATTTTTGGATGGCATTTGCCTGTGCCACTGGATTGCTTCCCTAGTGGCTATATACCACAACAAATAAACGAGATGTTAGAGAATTGATAGGACTTGCTTCCCAATATATCATTTGACGTTCAAGTCAGAAATCTTACTCAAATAAATAGAAAGATGTGAGGATGTGAGAGATATGTGTGATGGTGAATGGGTGTGGGGATTAAGTTTGGTTTGGACGATGCACTTGGCGTGGAGCGGGTTTGAGGTGGTGATGCACTTGACGGGGAGTGGCTTTGAGGAGGTGCACCCGTGAGTTGAGTGGCTTAAGAAAGGAAGGGAGAAAGAGCTATGAGAGGCTTATCAGATACTTTTTAGGTAGGGAGTCATTCTTTTGTAAACTTGAAAGTGCACGTGCCTCTTGCTCGTGGGAGCAATGGGTATTTATAGTGTTTGAGTCAGCGCAACCCTACTTGGGAACCAAGGCTGACTGACGGCTATCCGTGCAAATTCGATAAACTGCCCTGAGGATTGTGGGTGCTGATTATGACAACTGTGGCTGGCCAAGCGAATTCATTCCTTCTTCACAGCGATACTAAAGATGACTTTTACAATAATTGCCATTTAAAGAGATCTGTTGAATCGATGTAGCCATTTTGAGAGAGATTGCACTACCGTGAGCAATATTCAGGGGATATCTGCTGAGCTGTTTGAAGTGATGTGTGCCTTGTGCTACGGGGCAGCCCTCATCGTTCGTTTCAAGCTAGTCGGTCTTGGGTCAACCGGCCTAGATTGACCGCTTTGCTTCTTAGTCCTGAGCCTTTGTGAGACCGTGCTGTGGGCTGCTACCCTTTAGGCCCTTCCTCCATTCGTGGGCTTGATTCTTGGGCCGATTCATTTTTTGCCGTTCCCATTTGTTATATTGTGTAAAAAAGAAAACCATTAAATTTAATGTTTTACTTTTATCTTTTATAGCTTTAAAAATCTATGGTATTAGCACACATTATTATATAGTTATTATGTGTTAATTTTATATATAAATTTTATTTATTAGAGCATTTATATTATAATATTGTTGAGTGTGGTCTAAATAAGAATACTCTGACGTGATATAAATCCAAAGTCTTTGAGATGTCAGTGCAAAATGAGTTGCCAAAATAACCATGCTGATCAATCATATATGAAATTGGTTCAAAGGATGATCTAACATAAGACTCAATCGACCATCTAAGCAATCAGGGTACCAAAGATATAAAAGATTGAGTCAATTAACAACCCGACAAAGTAAGTAATAAGAATTATGAAGAACGGTTATATATAATCGAGAAATAATTAGCAATATTAAAGTGGATATTAACGACCAAATAAATATCAAGAATTAACTTCTATACTTTTATACAATCGGTATAGCGGTTGAAGATTAATACAACATAATGTTTCAAATAACATGCCGATTTTATACAAACAGGTTGATTCGTGTCAATATTATAAATACAGACCTCCGATTAAAGAGAGGGGCATCAAATATTTGGGCAAACAATCACCTATTGTCAGTATAATCAGATTAACAAAATTCAACCCTTCTAATTTGCTCAATCATACACTCATTACCTCTCTTTCTTTTTCTTTTCAAATTTTTTAATTTTTTTTAAAAAATTACTAATTTGAGTAAAAAAAATATATCAAGAAATAAATTCTATATATCTATTATTTCTTGTTAAATTGTAATACACAAGATTTAAATTTATAACTACGAATATTAAAATTATATTCTCTCGGATTACATGAAGATTTAGCCCGTCTTTTTAATTCATATAAAAATTTATATTTTATGTACGGGGCTTATAATAAAAATAACAAGAAGTTTAAGAAAAATAGAATTACTTTTTATTTTTATCACATATTTCATATTATTTAATATCTATCAATCTTACCCACCAATGACTACTGACTAAACGAAACAAAACCACTGAATTTTCTTCCCGTCGCAATCAAATTAACAGAGAAGCTTAACGAAGGTCAGATCTACCGAAGAAATTTAATAGAAAAAAAAACCCTTTCCCCTCTCTCTCTCTCTCTCTTTCTCTCACTCTCTCCTTTGTCTCAGAGATTTCGATCACGTTCACATTTTGTCTCTCTATTTCTTGCGCTTGTAAATGGTCTAGTGGAATTCACTTGATCTCTCTCTTTATTGATCAGATCTGAGGTGAATTGAACACGCTAATTTCAGTTGATTGTTTTCATTTTCATTGCTTTGACTTCTTTTTTTTTTTTTTTTTGGTGCTTTGTGCAAATTCATACCGCTAGGTATTAGAATCTGCTAATTTGAAAGAATTTTGAAGACGTGGGATGGTCGGTCTCGGTCCCTCCTTCGATCTGGTCCGGCCGTTTTCTGCTGTGACCTGTCTGGTTTTTTTTGGGTTCAATATATCGGTGTGCTGAGGGATTTGTGAAGTGCTGAAAACGATGGCAGATCAGGAAATGACTGCTGGGATGTATCGTTGTCGTTAATTCCTGTATTATTATTTTTTGTTCGGTGGAGGGTGGCGGGGGAAGGGGAGTAAGTAGGTTGTTATTAGTTTTATGCGAGCGTTTTGTCTTGTGTACAAGTATGCTACGTTCAATTTGTGTAGTGACGTGATACAGTTTGATTATGCGCAGTGCTTGATCTTGTTGATTCGAAAAAATGCTGACAAAGTTTGAGACAAAGAGTAACAGGGTCAAGGGACTGAGTTTCCACAATAAGAGACCATGGATCCTCACGAGTCTTCACAGTGGTGTGATCCAGCTATGGGACTACAGGATGGGTACTCTCATTGATCGGTTTGATGAGCATGATGGGCCTGTTCGTGGTGTCCATTTCCACAAATCTCAGCCCCTGTTTGTGTCAGGAGGTATTTCATCCTAATGCTGGCCGCTAGTTTAGCAATGCTCTTTGGGAGTTCTGCGGATCTGTTATGTTAATTGTTGTCCTTGCGAGTTTCATTCATATTTAGCTTTTCTCTTGTTGATATTTCGCATTATGTTCTACTGTTGAATGGACTATCTATCTGCCGCTTGCAGTTGGTGATGCATCTTCATGTGTCAAAATCTGATGTATGAATTATTATTCTTTCGTTTTACTTTGGTGGATTTTCTTTACATCTGAGTGAGATATGTTGGGAAATCATGAGTGCGAAGATAACTCAGAATTGTGTACAATACTTAAGAGAGGAGTGAGGATCTAGTAGTTTAGAGGATAATTTTATTTGTATTGCTTAGTAGCACATGGAGGAACCAGTTGACTGACTGCTAACATTGTATACATGACAGGAGAGGTAAGTCGAGGTGGTTATTCTTATGTATTGTTCTTGTCCTGTGTGATGGGTAGATGTGGAATGTGAATTCAGGTTCTAAGGATCTAAGTGGCTTGGAATGGGTTTCAAGAGCTCTTCCCTTTTTTCTTCCTAAGTGAGAACAAAGAGCCCGGAAGATTGGTTGGGCTGGTGGCCTCCATGGGGAATTGCATGTAGAAGTTGGAATTTTCTTAGGGAAACTGAATTAGTATTTCCCCTAATGATTAGGAAAAAATGTTTCCTCTATTTCTCCTCTCCTTTGTTTCTTTCTAAAGTACCTATCTGGAAAGTTTGATGATAAACACAGACAATGGGTTAACTGTGATTTTAGATGGATTCTGGTTGCCATTTTACTATTGAGGTGAAAGGATGAAGCATTGTCAGATCATGAAAAGCATGTTGTACAAACACAATGGTTTGGTGTGTGACTGTGAGCAAATAGATATGTCATCTGCACCATAAACACTTGTACTTTTATGGTGCCAAACAATTCTTGATGGTTTCATGGTGACACATTCTCATTGTATACTTGTGTGGCCACATTGTTATCATATTTGTTAGTGCAATTGTTAACCATTCTCATTTATTGATTTGTACAAAGCCCCAAGGGCAACTTTAGTTGGCAAAACTGTTTTCTTTTCTCCATTTTTGATAGGATTCAGTTGGATCAGCCTTTGTTAATTCAATAAAATCAAATAAGGCACTTGGAAATAAAGAAAAGTTGGAGTTCATTAATTGCTCACTTTACAACAAACAAGAGACTTTAGAAATGAATCCTTTGTCCTTCAGCCATGAGCATGAGTTAATTGCTCCTGGAGAATAGCCTACCAACTTTCAATATTGGGAAGCTAATTTTGAAATGGCAGCTGCATGCCTCTTGCGCCTAAATAAGGGTAGCCATATAAATCTTGGGAAAGAAGATATTAATTTTTCAGATCAATTAACTTATATAACAAATATAAATTTAAATGTTGTAGGAGCATGCATGCATTGGTACTATCCCTATATATTAGGAGTATTTTGTTAGTTGAGACTCACTTGAATTTTTATTAAAAGATTGTTATCTTGAACTTTCTATGGGATCTTGAAAATTAGTTCTTGGTAGATTTCAAGTCTATTAGATTTTCAATAGATTCCAAATATGTTCTACCCTTTCATATCTTGTACCTTTGTTCTTTGATAATTAATTACGATATTTTTTTCATTATTTTGATCTTCTCAAAAATTCACTTCTCTCTATTTTGAACAGTATCAATTGGTATTTGAGCTATGGCAAGTCGTGGGAGAGAATTAAGGAATAATATCTCAGAACTCGTATATTACAACCACGACTTCTGTGATATTGAGATTGCTAAATTAAGAATATGAGTTCTTCAATTGCAACAATGCCTAGAACGTCTAGTGGCTTGCAGATATCTTGGAACACCTTGTGAAAATAATTTGAGATTGACCAATCAAAATGTATAAATTAGCACATTTCTTGTTGAAAACCTTTCAGTTTCAGAGAAGGAATGGGTTGACTGGAATTTACCTCCTAAATTCGATAAGTACTAAGATGATTTATGCGTGAAAAATTCATTTTCCATACCAGTTCTAGTTGTGATTCTTAGTATTGTTCAAAACTGAATCATCAATTTGAGTATCTATTTATCTTCACTTCTTCTAGAGCACTATTATTTTTTATTAAACAATTGATGATCAACTATTTTATCCATACTCGTTGGGCCGATTGGATGGACATTATAACCAAAGTTGGCAAATACAAAGTTCCTGCTGCCAACTCAATGACAAGTTTTTTCCAACCCAGGGAGAATGATAAGGTTAAGCTGGATCGGCCTTTATTAATTCAACTAGATCAAATAAGGCACTTGGAAATAAAGAAAAGTTGGAGTTCATTAATTGCTCAATTTACGACAAACAAGAGACTTTGGAAATCAATCCTTTGGCCTTCATCTGTGAGCAGGAGTTAATTACTCCTTGAGAATAGACTACCAACTTTCAATATTGGGAAGTTAATTTTGAAATTGCAGCCACTTGTCTCTTGAGCCTAATTAAGGGTAGCTGTATAAAGCTTCGGAAAGAAGGATATTAATTACAAAATCAGTTGACTTAAATAAGAATTATAGAATTAAATGTTGTAGGATTTTGCTACTTTAGTGGTATTATCCCTATATATTAGGAGTATGTTGCCAGTTTAGACACACTTGATTTTTTTATTAAAAGATTGTTATCTTGAGCTTCCTGCAGGACCTTGAAAATCAATTCTTTGTGGATTTCAAGTGTGTCTGATTTCGGTGGATTCCGAATTTGCTTTATCCTTTCATAACTTATAGCTCCGGTTCTTCTATAATTAATTGCAATATTTTCTCATTATTTTGATTCTTTGAAAATTTTCCTTTTCCTCATTCAGAATGGTATCAAATTTAATTTCTTTTCTATCTCCCATTGTCCATTTTTCACAATTTTAATAAAAAACATATCCGATTGATAAGGAACTTGAATATGATTTATTGTTTAGAAAAATGAAAAATGTATTCCAGTTAAAATTGTTTTCTAGCCGTATGGAAGTTGAAAACTAGAAAAATGTTTAGAAACCTGTTTCCCATTTTTTTTATCACTTTAGTGTTCAATTTAGTTTGTAATAAGCTATGAACATCACTAAAATCGATATATCACAAAATGCTAGATGTAATGTCAAATTTATCCATGTACTAAAGATCGATATTCCATTAGAAAAAGAAAATCTCATTCAAGAAAAAAATCAGAAGATAATGTATATATCTGAGGTATCACCTTGTCAATCCATCATTGCGGTCATGTATGGCATGTAGCATAATGAAATTTGGTGGTTTGATTTCCCAAAAGATACTCCAATTTTCTCGGATGTTTTTTTTTTTAATTTTTTTGTTTTCCTTTTCCAACCATATATATGGGAATTTGTTTTTTTCTTTTGATAACCAAATAACATGATATGTGTCATTTAGCTACCACGTTGACATTACATCTTATGTCATAAATAAAAAAGGAGCACACAATTCAGTTTTTTATGGTGGGGAGGGGGAACGAATAAGTTAACAGCTTATGTGCAGTCAAATGTGGTACGACTGAATAGCCCCCTGGCATTAAGAAAATATAATAGTTGCACTTTGTAGTTATTCAAGAGAACAAAAAGTAACCATATATGTGATTGGTCGGCCACAGTAGTCATTATAGGGGGTTGCAATTGAATAACCCTATTGTAGGGCCTATTTTGACCACTCACAACCACCAAAATTATCTACATCAGACCCAAAATCGGTAGAATAAATCATATCAACTTACTTCAAGAGGGTAAAATGTAAGGGTAAATAAAAGATGAACAGAAAAACCAAAATTGAACCAATTTTTGCGTGGCAGAAAAAGAAAATGTGTCACTGGGTCAACTAGACATTTAAGCAGACACCTTATAGCCATTGACATTCCAAAATATTGGGGGAAAAACCCTGTGTTAGTACTTATATCCCATTTTTTCCATATTTGTAAATAGTGAAAAACTTGAAATGAACTATATAGATGCAAATTGCAGACAAAGCTCAAATTTTATAGTAGAATCAACCCAATACCCCTAGGCAAGGTCACTTCCACCTCAACATTTTGTCCCTCTTAATCATAGCCCCTTGCCTTAATTCTATTTGTTCCACTACCATCAGTAGGCCCTTCTCTCTCAATAAATCAATACCCATCACATTAATTTCATTACTAAGCTAACCCCAAATATAACCATACTACTAACTACAAGATGCAAACTAAAAGGAAAATAGAACAGAGTAAGAGAAAGAAAATGACAAAACTTCATGAAAATTGCACACTCAAATTAACCTGTATCCATGATTAATTAATTGGTGATTGAGATGTTGGACAAGCCACTAAGTGCATA
This sequence comes from Nepenthes alata, assembly GCA_028571085.2. Taxonomy (NCBI): domain Eukaryota; kingdom Viridiplantae; phylum Streptophyta; class Magnoliopsida; order Caryophyllales; family Nepenthaceae; genus Nepenthes; species Nepenthes alata. The sequence goes on from JAOVVI020005165.1 coordinate 10,937, forward strand.
TTAGAGTGAAGGGAAGAGGATAAGAGGGTAAGAAACAAGAAAAAGTGAATGAGAGAGAGAAGGTGGATTGATACTTTCCCTTGGATTTTTGGAGGATGGTCAGAAGAGAAAGAAGGAAGAAACAAAAGTGAACCAAAACAAGAAAAAAAGAGGAAAAACCAGAAAGAAGCGAGAGGAATCATGTCATACTCATTGACCAAGAGAGATCGCTGCTACTAGGTTGGTCAAAGCATGAGAGGAGTAAGAGAAAGGAGACAGGTTTTGATTTTAATGTCGCACGCTTTGTCTTCTTTTAATGAGTGATTGCCTGTCTTTGTGTTTTCTAATGGAAAGCTTGGAACAGCTCTGTGGAAGAAAATTGGCAAACATTATTTTGATTTTTTCAACTCTATCATGGTATGGAAATTTTGAAACCCCAGTTTTTCAGTTTTTCCATATCGAAAATGATAAATTTGAACATGATTTCCAAGTTTTCTGTTTTCTTTTAATTTTCAGAAATCATTCCCATTTCCCATTACTGAACAAGGCCTCAATGTCTGAGTTGTTAGTACACAATTCTACATTGTTGTGAGCGTAGTCTTACTCAATATAATGTATTAGTAGCAGTTGAAACGAAAACAATAATGTTTTGCCTCTTTGGACAGTCATAATGGGTAGTTTTGCTAAATTTACAGGAGATGATTACAAGATTAAAGTTTGGAACTACAAATTGCACAGGTGCCTGTTTACACTTCTTGGACACCTTGATTATATCCGAACTGTGCAGTTTCACCATGAGTATCCATGGATTGTGAGTGCTAGTGATGACCAGACTATTCGCATATGGAACTGGCAGTCGCGGACATGTATCTCCGTCTTGACAGGCCACAATCATTACGTAATGTGTGCCTCATTCCATCCTAAGGATGACCTTGTTGTGTCAGCCTCCCTTGATCAGACAATTCGTGTTTGGGACATTGGTGTGCTGAGGAAGAAGACAGTATCTCCTGCTGATGACGTCCTGCGGTTGAGTCAGATGAACACTGATCTTTTTGGAGGTGTTGATGCAGTTATCAAATATGTCTTAGAAGGCCATGATAGGGGAGTCAATTGGGCTGCATTTCATCCTACTCTGCCGTTGATTGTGTCTGGTGCTGATGATCGACAAGTAAAATTGTGGCGCATGAATGGTAAGCCTATTATGTGCATTTTTGTTTCCACTTCTGTGCCAAATTGCAGGTCTCCATTTTGCTTTCTACACTCTGATTATTTTTTTCCTCCTCTCTTTTTACACGTAAGAACTGATTACTAAAATCACTCAGCTTTAAAGGGTAAAAACTGTGTATGCTGTGACCATACAGCCTCAAGCCATTGGTTTGCATGTTTTGTTTGGTTATTCACTGATAAATGTCAAGAACCTTGGGATTTTGAGTGCCACAGGCTTTTTCAAATTTTCCTAAAGCATCTGGATATTTTTGTTTTCCACAAAAATCAGGATTTCCAGTTTTATCTTCCTTAGGATTTGTGATGAATTCGAGTTTTTGCTTTTGTTGACATCAATCTGGAAGTGTGTTGAATATTATGGTGGCGTTAAGGAGTTGCTTTTACAAGTTAAATATATGCTGCTAATTGATTCTATGTTTTGGACTCAGACTTCAATTTGCAAATTGCGAGTAGACTGTAGGCGTCAAGTTTTGATGTTTAGCCATTATTATGCACTTACTATGACATTCATGCTTTCAGACACTAAAGCTTGGGAGGTAGACACATTGAGGGGACACATGAATAATGTTTCATGTGTTATATTCCATGCCAAGCATGACATAATTGTGTCAAATTCAGAAGACAAAAGTATCCGTGTCTGGGATGCAACAAAGAGGACTGGAATCCAAACCTTCCGCAGGGAGCATGATCGATTCTGGATTCTCGCAGCTCACCCTGAATTGAATCTTCTAGCAGCTGGTCATGACAGTGGCATGATTGTGTTCAAGCTGGAGAGAGAGCGGCCAGCTTTTTCTGTCAGTGCTGGTACCATGTTCTACGCCAGAGATCGATTCTTGCGGTTCTATGAATTTTCCACCCAGCGGGACGTACAGGTAATTCCGATTCGACGGTCTGGTTCGACGAGCCCAAATCAAGGTCCTCGAACTCTTTCATACAGTCCCACAGAGAATGCTGTTCTTCTATGTTCCGATGTTGATGGTGGATCTTATGAGCTATATATTGTACCTAAAGACAGCTTTGGTAGAGGTGATGCAACACAAGAGGCAAAAAGAGGTGTTGGGGGATCTGCTGTATTTGTAGCTCGAAACAGGTTCGCTGTGCTTGACAAGAGCAGCAACCAAGTGTTAGTCAAGAACCTGAAGAATGAGATTGTGAAAAAGAGTGCACTTCCTATTGCTACCGATGCTATATTCTATGCAGGGACGGGTAATTTGCTGTGTAGGGCGGATGATAGAGTTGTTATCTTCGACCTCCAGCAAAGGATAGTTCTCGGTGATCTTCAAACCCCTTTTATGAAGTATGCTGTATGGTCAAATGACATGGAGACTGTTGCCTTGCTGAGCAAGCATATGATAGTCATCGCAAGTAAGAGACTCGTGCATCAATGCACACTTCACGAGACAATCCGTGTTAAGAGTGGAGCCTGGGATGAGAACGGAGTTTTCATCTATACAACTCTCAATCATATCAAGTATTGTCTTCCTAATGGAGACAGTGGGATAATCAGAACGCTCGATGTTCCAATTTACATTACTAAGGTTGCCGGAAACACAATTTTCTTTTTGGATCGGGATGGAAAGAACAAGGCAATAATTATTGATGCAACAGAATATAGTTTTAAGCTTTCTTTAATGAGGAAGAGATATGACCATGTTATGAACATGATAAGAAGCTCTCAGCTTGTGGGGCAAGCGATGATTGCTTATTTGCAGCAGAAAGGATTCCCTGAAGTTGCACTACACTTTGTAAAAGATGAGAAAACCCGGTTCAATTTGGCGCTCGAGAGTGGGAACATTCAAACTGCAGTTGCTTCAGCCAAGGAAATCGATGAGAAAGACCATTGGTACAGGTTGGGTGTGGAGGCTCTTCGCCAAGGTAATGTTGGTATCGTTGAATATGCTTATCAGAGGACAAAGAATTTTGAGAGGCTATCCTTTCTGTATCTGATAAGTGGGAATATTGACAAGTTATCTAAAATGCTGAAGATTGCTGAGGTGAAAAATGACATTATGGGTCAGTTCCATAATGCCCTTTATCTGGGCGATGTCCGTGAGCGTGTTAAGATCTTGGAGAATGCCGGTCACTTGCCTCTTGCATACACTACGGCTTCAGTCCATGGTATTCATGATGTTGCTGAGAGGCTAGCTGCTGAGTTGGGAGATGATGCCCCCTCTCTGCCTGGAGGAAAAGTGCCCTCCCTACTGATGCCTCCGGCACCCATTTTGTGTGGTGGTGATTGGCCCTTACTAAATATCTCGAGGGGCATTTTTGATAGTGGAATGGATAATATCGGTACGGGTGCTGCTGACGAAGAGGAAGATGGTGGTGATGGTGATTGGGGGGATGATCTGGATATTGCTGATGTTGATAGATTAGAGAATGGATTTGCAGCAGCAGTGTTGGAAGATGTGGAAGCGCCTGAAGAAAATGAGGAAGACGGAGGCTGGGAACTCGAGGATTTGGAGCTTCCCCCTGAGGAGAATACTCCAAGGAATTCTGTCAATGCCCGCTCTTCAGTATTTGTGGCTCCAACAGCTGGCATGCCCGTGAGCCAAATATGGGTGCAGAGATCATCTCTTGCAGCGGAGCATGCCGCTGCAGGCAATTTCAACACAGCAATGCGGCTGCTAAATCGGCAACTGGGGATAAAAAATTTTTTCCCTCTGAAGCCCATGTTTCTGGATCTTCATGCTGGCAGCCACAGCTACTTGCTGGCATTTTCTTCTGCTCCAGTGATATCAGTGGCTGTTGAAAGGGGATGGAATGATACTGCTAGCCCGAATGTTAGGGGACCTCCGGCTCTTGTGTTCAATTTCTCTCAATTGGAAGAGAAGCTCAAGGCTGGTTATCGGGCTACAACAAACGGGAAATTCACTGAGGCTCTCCGTCTCTTCCTCAGCATCCTGCATACCATTCCTCTAATAGTGGTGGAGTCTCGAAGAGAAGTTGATGAAGTTAAGGAGTTGATTATCATTGTAAAAGAATATGTCTTGGGTCTTAAGATGGAGTTAAAAAGGAGAGAAATCAGGAACGACCCAGTTCGACAGCAAGAGCTCGCAGCCTATTTTACACACTGCAATCTTCAGATGCCTCATTTGAGGCTTGCTCTGCTAAATGCCATGACTGTTTGCTATAAAGGGAAGAATCTTAGCACGGCGGCCAGCTTTGCAAGACGGCTTCTAGAGACCAACCCATCCATGGAGAACCAAGCAAAGGCAGCTCGGCAAGTTCTACAGGCTACCGAGAGGAACATGGCCGATGCTTCTCAACTTAACTATGACTTCAGAAACCCATTTTCGGTTTGTGGGGCTACATACGTTCCAATTTACCGTGGTCAGAAAGACGTTTCATGCCCCTACTGTAGTACCCATTTTGTGCCTAGTCAGGAGGGGCAGATTTGTAATGTTTGTGAGGTTTCTGTTGTCGGTGCTGAAGCTTCTGGGTTGCTTTGTTCTCCTTCGCAGATCAGATGATCAATCAAGGAGCTGAATTTAGGGCTTTTGTAAATTCATCCCGTTGGCATTGGATCTTTTGCTGATTACTTCTCCCGGCTGCAGGCAAATTAAGGATGTTCAAGAATGGCCACTGTTTCAGGTGAAGTGTTTTATCGTCATTGATATTTTTTCCCCTCTGCTGAGTTGATTATGAGTTTGAATGTAATAAACTACGGATCTCTTTGTTAAATTTGAGATGATGATGGCCGTAGGGTTCATTGGTTGGGGAGGCATATGCACAGATTTGAAGGATTTCCTTGTTTCTGTGATGATCCTTGGTCTTTCATACAATCACGTTGAGAAGATTTTTCTGGCCTTCCTTTTATGAGAAATATTTTGAGGATATTCTTTAATTATATTTGGGACATTATTGAATGATATGACCTTTGCTTTTTATTGTTATGCGAGCAAACAGTATAAATGGATAGATAAAACGTAATATCATTAAAAAAATATCTTAAAATGTTTGTCTAAAACCATTCCAATGGGAACATTCAAGCTTTCACCCCCACAGATTAGCAATGTAAAATCGGGATGGAATAATTATTTTTAAACAATTATAATTATTAAGAAAGGAGAATAACTAATACTATAGTATTTAATATTTTTTATTTATGGTCTTTGGACATTCACCTTTCGTCATTAATAAACCTATATGGACACTGATAGATCCGCTAGTCTCCATACAGTACAGGGGAGGTGAGATAGAGCTGATTATATGTCCTCGTCCAATGAGAGGTGTTATAGTAGGTGTGAAGTGTCTTACAGTATCTAACATATTTATTATAACTTTTATTTCGATAATATAATTTAATTCAATTCTTAATAACTGTACGTGCATACTTTAATTATATCAATAACTATTTATAGTAGATTTAAAGTAAGTTAGGAGATTATTCCTTCATATTTTGAATAACTATCTGAACCATGAATTGTCTTATGACTCATCAATCAGATGTATAAATTTTTTGAAAGAATCGTTCAAGGAACAATAAATCTTCTCTCTTGTTAAGAAGAACGCCCATGTTGTGGCAATTCCTCCCAGAAGAAAGTGAGTTTTATTTTATTTCATTATAACAATCAAACATTATATCTTTGAAAAAAAATTACATTGTAACAAATATAAATGACATTTTTAGAAGTATTCCTTTCAAA
>JAOVVI020005166.1:4358-16483 GCA_028571085.2 Nepenthes alata
CATAAACTTTCATATTTTTTTTCTATTTGAGCATCGAATAATTTATTCACCAACATTTGATATGTTACACCTGTATTTTTTTGGCTTAAGGGTATGACGTTCTAGCAGTATATTTCTTGGACAGTTATAAAGCAGGTAAATTTTTTATCATTCGGACATGATCGAATTTGATTGTATCCATAGTAAGCACCCATAAAGTTTAACAGTTTATACTCGAATGTTGAATCTACCAACAAATCAATCATCGATAACAAAAAGCTATCTTTTGGGTATATTTTATTCACGTTAGTAAAGTTGACGCACATCTGTTATTTTTTATTACTTTTCTTAATGAGTACAACGTTATAACCAATCCGGATATTGGACTTCATTTATAAAGTCCACATCAAGTAGTTTTTTAACCTCCTCTCTCATAGCTATAAGCTTTTCTATTAAATGATTCGTTCATTTCTACCGAACATGTTTGTACCCTAAGATTATGTCTAATTTGTGGACCATCATTTTAATTGGTATTCTTGGCATATTTGCTGGTGTCCCTACAGAGACGTCCACGTTTCGTCAAAGAAAATTTAATGATTGCTCCGGTACTTCATCAAGAAGGGAGCTTCCGACTTGCACGTTTTTTTTCGAGTTCATTTGGGTCCAGTAGAATTCACATAGTTGACTCATTGAATTGGCCTTATTGTAAGGTTGATTCATCTCAAAAATCAAATTTCTCTATCGATTGATTCGAAATTGTCTGGCCTACTTGGGCGAGATAGTAGATTCGACGTGTGACTTGATCACCCAATATTTTTCCTACCCCACTGGGGTCATAAACTTCATTTTCAAGAAGGGTATTGATGTTACTGCCCTAAAAATCACTAGGCAGGGTCTACCCAATATTGCATATTAAATTAAGGGTAGATCTACTATTAATAATGTCAGCATTCGAGAAATTATTTTCAGGTGTGTTCCTAATATAACTGCTAACTAAATGATTCCTCAAATAGGGATAGATTTGTTCTCTAGCCCATACAAAGGACCATCGGTCAACTTCATCTGGCTTCTTTTTATTCCGAGTATTAAGGTAAAATAAATTTTAAAAACTTTCACTATCAACAAAGACCTGTTTTAACTAATAATTGATAGTATACTCTAAGACGAGTACGGATACCACAAGAGTATTAGAATAGGGAGTCATTATATGAGTCATATCATCTTCGCTAAAACTAATTATATCATTACCTATTCCAAGCTTCTATCTCGCAAAAATTAAGGTGAAAGCGATCCTCTTTGCATTGAGAAACGTTCTCAATTTTGAGTGATTTACGGATACATGAGGAGCATATTGGCTCAGACCATTTATTGGGAGGCGGGAAGTTACTGCATGAAGACTCATCTTGAATCGAAGGTCTTCCTTCATATCAAGAATAGCACAGATTTTGCCGTTCAGGGCTTTCTATTCAAGCTTCAAAGTTGAGCTTCAAGTTGGGCTGAGATCCTTTCATTTGGGTTAACCTTGTGAAGGAAGCATTTTCCTTTAGTTCTTCTTTCTAGAAGGGAAGACTTCAGAATTCGAGGCCGGAGGCCCCAGCAAGTATCCCTCTAATTTATTCTAGAAAGATTTAAGTATCTTAGATATGGCCTTGACTTGGGCTGCGAGCGTCTCAACATTTACATTAGTGGGCAGATGGACATGCTTGCGACTACCCATTGTTGGGTCGTCATCACAAGAGACGATATCCTTGGGCAAACCTAATTGGGCCTTGAAGTTTACTATTCTTGCGTTGTCATACTGGAGCGAGATGATTTTTCTTGTTGATGAGAACAAATAGATTTAGTTTGTTCCTACAAACGGCGCCAATGATATATCTCTAGAATTTAGATTGACTTACAAATTAGTGAATTGTTTTGTCTCGCTTGAATATTCAAACTATAATAGGTCTAATTTTCTTACTTTTAAATTTAAATTTTTCATACCATAACAGAATCAACTAAAAGTAAAAAGTATACGAAATTGACTTCCTGATATATTTTTCAATACTTAAATTGGTAATCTTTCTATTTTGATTAGAAAGATGATGAGAAAATAAATATTAAAAATTAAAGAAGACGGGAATGAGTGTGGATTAAAAACCGAAAAGATTGAGTGTTTTATTCTACTCTTCCTCTCCCTTTTTGTATGAGAAGAAGTATTTATAACCTGGGGTCTTATCCAATCGGTCAGCATTTGAATTCTCTACACGTGTTTAGAGTCATTTTAGAATAATTTTGGGGAGGCGTTACTTTGACAAGTAATTGCCGTCCCAATTTAAAGGGGTGACTGTCTGGCCAATAATAATAAGGTTATTATGGTCATATTTTAGATCGGGTCAATAATTTGCTAACGAGTATTTTTTTGGTTTCTTTTCATTTTTAAAAAATTATGTGGAAAAAAAACTATGCTTCATGTAAAAGTACTTTTTTTTGTTTGATTGTCAAATATAAATAAACTGGAAGATAGTTTTTTTTTAAGAGATAAAATTGAGAGGTAGTAAAAGAGGTACTTATTTTTATATTTATTTTTATATTAATTATTTTATAGTTTTATTTATAAACTAAACATGATAAAATATGATGTTTTCAGAATTGTCTGTTTAGTTTTTAAAAATATATAAAAATTGAAAAATTATTATTATGTATTTAATGATTTGAAAATTATAAGAAACTATATAAAAAAATTTTAAGGATTATTTATTTATTTATTTTATTAAATTTTACTTTTCACTTAAATTTTTAAAACTATTTTGTTTTATTGTGAATTTTTTAATATTCAAACAAATCATATTATTCATTCAGTAAGACATAATAACCAAATTTATATTTAATTTATTTTTCAAATTGTAAAAAATTCTTATAAAAGGTGTATTATGGTATAAATATTTATTTTTCATATAAAAATATTTAATAATATTTATTTTAAGGTCAGAAAAATTAAAAAGAAAAAAAATGAAAATAGAGCAACCTCGGCGTACGGAAACAGGGCGGAGTAAATGTGATCAAAAGAACGCCGCGTGGGCGGCAAAATTCGGATAATTTTGAGATAATTATTTATTAGACTCTTAAATAAATTTAGAAATTTTAATTTTATTTTTAAGAAACTAAAAAATATAAAATATATTTTAATTATAAAAAAATTAATATTAATCCTTTATTTTAAATATAAAATAAGAGTAACTAAATTTTATTTAACTGCTTAATAAATAAATTGAAATTAACAAAACCCGTTAAATTCATCTCTCTCTCTCTCTGACAACGTTTTTGTATTTAAAACTCTTCTCTGAGTCACCATTTTCGCACATTCATTCGACCGAGAGAGGAAGAGAGACAGAGACAGTCACCGGTTGCTAAACTCTACTCGTCGCGAACAAGTCTCCGGCGTTCCTGAAATCTTCTTCTCATGCATCATCCAGAGGTATTTACTTCATCTGAGTTCCTGTCTGTGTTTGTTATTGTTCATAAATTCGGCCTGTCAGTCTTCATTTGTTTCAAATAGGGCTTGCGGCTTGTGCCTTTCGTCCTTTTATCAATGTTTTTAGGTACTTGAATCGTTTGTAGATGAGATTTGGATCTAATCTTTCGCAGTGTTTTAGGTGCGCAATTAATTATGAGTCGCGTTTAATTTTGTTTCGCTTCTGCTTTGATTTAGTTCTCTGTCCGACCACCATCTTCGCAGGATCTTCGGTTTTCTGCTGTTGATGAAAGGTCAGATTTCATCAATCTCGGCTCTCTTCTTCGCTTCGTCGACTCTCCTCTCTAATTTCTGCTGCTTCATTGATGCCGAAGTCCTCTAGATATTCAGACGGATCTGAACGGTCTCTCTTACCAACAGTTATCAAATCGTTACTTTTTTTTGGCTCTTGAGACGCCGGAATTTTGGTTGGCACTATTCTTCACAATCTCGACATTTTATTCAATCTTTTCATCCCACAAGTAATCAGTAACTCGATGGCTTCGACGACCACGAATTTCGAAATGAGCGCAGATAGATCGCGAGATTCGAAGGGGAAGAAACGAAGAAAGATCGAAAACGTTAATCGAGATCAAGCCGAGAACAATCAAATCAGATGGAGATCAGCATCCGAACAACAAACTTACTCTTCAAAGCTCGTCGAAGCACTCCGCCATGTCCTCCACACATCTCCGCCGACGGCTGTATCTTCTCGGAGCCGAGTCGTTCGCGAGACAGCCGACAAAATCCTCGCGATAGCCGCCAAGGGCCGAACCAGGTGGAGTCGGGCGATTCTGACTACTCACCTCAAATTGCGCCTTAAAAATCACAAGAAAGCGAAGACCAGATCAAAGATGGCGGCGGCCGGCACTAGCCGGCTAAACAAAACAGCGTTCGAGGTTAATCAGAAGAGATTACCTGCGTTACAGAGACGCGTCCGTGTCCTTGGACGGCTAGTTCCCGGCTGCCGGAAGCTGTCATTTCCCAACATTCTAGAAGAAGCCACCAATTATATATCTGCCCTGGAAATGCAAGTCCGAGCGATGGCCTCCATCGCCGATCTCCTCACCGGATCTTCCGCCGTCAATTTTGCCGAATCCTCTATTCCGCTGGAAATGGGTTCACAACTTCAATAAGCGCTGCGGCTTCAGCATCCCCCTCCCCCCATCGTACTTCGCCTTTTTTTTCCTTCCATTATTTTTAATTCGATGCATTTTATTGTATAAATTTGCCTCTAGTTCATTTGAGCTCCACCATGTCAATTTTTTACTTCAATATCTTTCTTCCTATTTAAAGATCTTTCAATGCTCATCATTCAATTCAGATTAAAAGTTTTAAAAAAATTTAAATTAAAAGATATATAAATTACTAATCTATTTTAATTTTAAAATAATTATAATTTAATTATTTTTAATAATATAATATCTTATCAATTAATTAATATTTACAAATATTATGATATTTAATAATTACTTAATTTGTCATCTAAATATTTATTATTTTTTAATAGAAAAGTAAAACTATGTCTAAATTTTTTTAGATATTAATTTTTTTTTTAATTTTAGTGGGAACATGCCAACTAATAATGAATATTTGTACTTATAGACGGCCATCTTGTTCCTTCCTAAAGAGACATAATTCCTCTCCTTCATGCTACGAGCTTGAGCCTTTGCTTTTGTTAGCCAATTAGTTTAAATTTTTAAATTTCATCTTTAATTTTAAATAATTATTATTCCTTAATTATAAATTCACATTTCTTATAAAATATGTCTACGTAAAGCCCAAATATCTAGATTCTATAAAAAAAAATTTCTATATTTTCATAATAATATAAAAAACTTAAATTAAATAAATTTTGTAATATGTTCACGTCTTAAATTAATGTCTACAGCATGCATTGACATGAAGAAATGATTTTTCATAAAATTTTATAAATTCTCAATTTAAATATATTTGATAACTTAAAATTATAATATACTATAAATATATTTATTATAATTAAAATAATTTAAAGCTATGGCCATATCTACCTTTGCCATCATCCTAGCACCTCGATGCCACCCACTATAGTGCTGCCACTGTCGCCCCCACCATCACAACCACCACCTCTCCTCCAGCACTGTCAGATCGCTGCTACTGCCAACAACCCTGCATCCCCATCACCTTGCCGCTACCACCACCCCGACACCACTAACAAAAGATATATTATTGATGTCTCATGAGATCCGAATTTTGAACAGATTTAGGTTCAACTACTCCTTGGACTCGTGTTGATGTCAGGTCCGGTCTCTATCTAACGCGGCTTGGATGCTACACATTGCAATAGAAAATGAGAAATTAGAAAAAAATGACGGAATTTACTTTCCAATTTATCCTCTGACGCTCAAGTCAATAATCTATCTTTCAAGATGAAGAAGGTAAAAACGAAATATGTTGAAATGAATGCTAGGAAGGAAATTTGTGAGTCTAAATCATAAGTACACTCGTCTTGGAGTGGCTTAAATCGTAGTGCGCTTATGGAAAGCGACTTCTCTTACCACTGGGCTTCTTATGAATGAGTAGTGGGAAAGAAAATAGCAATGAGTTGCTTGAGAGATGGAATGCTTACGCGGGTTCAACTATTCCAAAAAGCGTGTCTTCGGAGTGCGTCTCCAGTACTTTTTATAGTCGTTGGACCTCGTCACCTTTCTTAGGCAGTACAGCGGGCTGTCAACCGTCTGAGGAGGTCTTTTCTTTCCAACGAGAGGATGGTGGTGCCATTCAAGACTGCAACGGTATGGAGGGAGAATTTTTGCTTCTACAAGGATGTTGCACAACGTGAATGTAGAAACTTTCATTGTTGGTCATACGCCAATTTGAGGGCTTCCGTTCCTGGATGTGTGCTGATTTGGGGACTTTCGTTACAGAGGAGGTTGACAACTAGGGGAGATCCTCAGCGTCATAGCCAATTAGACCAGATGATCATTGCGTGCAGGAAAGGACTTGTGAGCCAATTTTGGTTTGGGTCGCGTTTCTTTCGTGCCGCATCCTGCTGCTTGAGAATATCCTCCGATCAACTGGGGCGTTGACTGTCCTTTGGGTAAGTAGATTGCGACACTTTCTGGGCCATTTGCTTCTTTATGCCGGCCCACTTTAGTCGTCCTCATCACAAGCTCCCCATACTAGTTGTCCGAATTTTTAACCTTCGGTATATTCCTGATGGGGCGTGACTGGCCAAATTATCTCTTCAGATTTGACCCAGATTTTCTTTTTCACTATTCTCGGTGTCACTCTTTTATTCCTCCATTCTCTGCAGATTTGTCAGGTTGGTGGTCCTTTGACGTTTAACGTTCCATTTGCCTTCCCACGTGTTATAAACTTGGAGCTTTTGATATTTCTTAGCATCAACCCCCTCACTAATCGGTGAGATGGTGCGAGAGCTTGACATTGTTGCAAGGTTTGCTACTCTGGCCACTAGTTCTGGGCTTAGGCCGTTCGTATTCTCTAGTCTTGTTGTCTCAAGTCATGGTGTTTGGTCCGCTTTAGCCGCTTCGTTTTGTGCAGGTGACCACTTTGGTCATCTCTTTTCATGTGGGTGGCTGCCGACAAGGTTTGAATCCGCATTCAAATCACAGCACTTCGCTTGAGAGCTTGGAGAAGGGTCTTCAGGGTGGGCTGCTTATGTATTTCTCTCTTTTCCCTTTCCCTGTCACTGTTGTTTCATTGTATATTTGCCTTTGTAGGCTGGATATTTTGCTAGCCGCATCGGACAGAGACCAAACTCATACATCAACACGAACCAATGAGTAGCTGAACCTGAATTCGTCCAAGATTCGGATCCCATGACGCATCAATTGTAAATCTCATAGGGGCCAAATAGTCTTTAAGTCCAAAATTAGTATTCTTTGATAACAAAAAAATAAATAAATCTATTGAGGATATGAGTTTATTACCCATTATTTACTCGGACATATAATTCATGTAGAATAATATTTTCAAACATACATTAACCAAACAATAAAATTTATTTTTTCATTGGAAATGAGCTTAAAATAAGTCACAATCTCATCCTACCATGCACAATATAATAGAAATTCAAACTTCCAACCATCACTCAACTTTCCTTTTAGCATAACAAAAATTATTCAGAGGGATCATGCGGCCGCACCACCACACAACAACCACATACATACCATTGTCAATAACACATGCCGCCGCCACAAATGAAGCCAACCGCAAATGATGAGTAGTGGTGAAGTTGATATAACACTCCTTTTTTAGCTCATGTCTTCCATCTCGATTATCTATTTCAAATCGGCTATGTCAAAGATGGCTTCACCGCCTTAGGGAGAAAATTTAGATTCATAGAGATCAAGACATAGCATAGAAAGTAAAAAAATAATAAATCGTTTGTCTTTTAACTTCGATTTTACAATGCAGTAGATAAAAAGGTAAACATCTAGGGTATGGTGTGTGATGGATAATTGATGATCGAGTGGTACTAGTGATCTGCCATCTACCATCGACGAGGACCAATAGAAGGTGCCCGGACAAGTTTCCCGCAAGTAGCAACCAAGCATGATGGTGGCGAGTGCCTTGATCTAGTTATTAAAAGTTTTCGAAATGAAAAAGATCCTAGGTTTGGATAAACGTTCTCAGAACGCGACATCCTCTCCTTTTCAACTTACGCATCTCGACATCACGTGAAATGTGATGGTTTTGACCAGTAGAGGTGAAGATCTCTAACTATGGAATTAATGATTAAGGTATAATCTTATATAATTTGCAGTCATGCATGGGCTAACTTTAAGAATATCTTGAACAAGTTAAATTCGTAAGATTTTATAAGTCAGAGGGCATTACTAATACTCAAGCTAACCGACCCAATCTATTGTGCGAATAAGCCCTACCCAAATTTGACAGCTTGGCTATGCCCAAAATAGACCAAGTATAACAAGATAAATAGTTGTGAGATTTTAACTCATGACTACTCATTCAATTACATTTTTTTCAAATTATATGTTCTTTGTCTACCTTCAGAATTCTCTTATTTTACTTATGATTTTTATTTTATTGTACACATATGTCATCTGTTACACCATTGTTTTGATTATTATTACAAGTATATAACTTTCGCCAAATGTTTTGATATATTGTTAGGTTTCATAGAATATTAGAGAATTAGTTTGTTTTTATAGAATAAGTAAACATTTTAAATGAGTAAACTCTTCTCAAGATACTCATCAATTTTTGTATGTAATGTTGTGCTACATCTTAGTTGCATCCGTAGCTCCTGATGTAGGCTCCACCCAAATTATAACACGAACTGTGAATCTCTGTCCGATAAAATATTAACAAATATCCTATTTAATCTCTCGATCACGTCAACATACAATCTAGCTAGTTAATCTTGCTAACAACGAAACCTTATGTGGTTTTGGGTGAATTTTCCACTTCAAGATTCAATTTATTGACCATTTCTTTAGAAACTACATTGGCATAGCTTTCAAAGTCAATAATTACTATGCACCTCTTCCCATTGTTTGTGCTATATGTGTGAAATATGTTAATCATATACTTAGGAAAAAAAATATTTATTTACATTTAGTTATTATTTTTCACACCTTGCTTTTCTTGCACTATTTCCTTTGATTTTTACTATTATGACATTTCTTCTTGTAAAGCTTATTTGGTTTTTCATGTTATGACTTACTCATTATGTATCTAATTTTTATTCTAAAGTTAATTTTTTTAAAGATTTCTTCCATATTCTAAATTCTGTTTTTTAGTTGTCGTAATTTTGTAAGAATCGATGATCAGCGGTAAAAATGACTTGTCTAATAGAAGTGTTTTCATGAAATCGCTGCTATTTCTAAATTATCCAAGCGTCAATATGCGACGGATCATAATCATAATCACTTATTTTTTAATTGTTATTTTGACTGGTAATATGATCAATTGATCAATCGGATGTGAATTCCATGTCGATAATACGACAAACCAATCATAATAACACAACATTCAACACAAAATCCAAATACGGTCATGTCATTGGTGACTCTGATACCGACTCAAAGTAATATGATGTCAGACTCTAATAAGAAAAAAAGGCTATACAAATACTGAGATCCATATATAGCAATCTGCAGAAGCAATAAACACTCATAACTTGACCAACCGAAACTAAAATTATCGACAACAATAAATAGGAATAAAACCATGGATAGATGATACCCAAGATATGAAAGAATGACACAACCAATTTAAGCCGATAATACTACCCGCTGCTCAGGCTCAAAATATCGATTAAGACACATTGTTTCTTTCATTTATAAATTGTTGCACCACATCCGAAACATCAGCTGATACCAAAAGTCACAAAATATCATTTAGACGTCTAAATATTGTCCAAAAGTTTACAACATTACTTTTATCTAATTGGCATATTCCGTGACCGTATGTATAAGTGTATCAATGTCGGGTTATGGGTTGTTTGTTTAAAGTCCGTTCTGTACGTCCGGAGCCCCCGCGCTCGCCTGGTGCTCGATCCTCGCTTAAGCCGAAATTCCAGGAGGTCCCCCGCTCGCCAGGAGCCCGAGAACCGCTCGAGCCGAAAAACCAGTGGGCAGCCGCTCGCTGGCCGCCCACCGGCCGCTCGAGCGGCGGCCCAACGGGCAGAATTTTTGAACGCGATTTTGGCTCCACTATAAATTCTGGCCTTATTTTTGAAACCCTAAGGATTCTGGACTGAACATTTACATGCCTCTTTGGAGAAGAAAGCCTCTAATGCTCCATTGTCCCTATTTCTTTTGAGAAAACTCAAAACTACAAGATTGCTCCTCATGATCTAAAGAGTTTTTCTCACCATTTTCTTTTTCTTTTTCCATTCAAACTTTCATCCTTCTACCTTCGTTGAAGACGTTGGTTCGTGAAGAAGGAGATCCGATCGTGGTAGGAAATTCAACTGGCACGAGAGGGAAGATTGGCTTGAAGACCGGAAGGTGTCCGGTTCCGTTGCCGCGGGCAAATCCAAGGAGTTCCTTGGTAGGGATCACGTGTCGGGAGTAAGTTGGCTAGGTTAGCGCGTCGTTACCACCCGGGTTGTAAGTTAATTTTCATAGTGCATTGCTTCCCTGGCCGTTGAAGCCCGGAGGGTTTTTTTTCGATTACCGTGGGTATCGAGTTTTTTCTTCGTCACTAAAAATTGTATCTTTTTATAATTGTTTATACTTATTTATATATTGTATGCTCACCTTGATCGTTAGCATCTAGAAATATGTATTCTTTACGTGTATTGAATATTTAATCTGTACTACTTCTGCTATAATTATCGGGAATGAAACTTATTTGTATCACATTAGCACAAAGAGTGCTTTTTCATGCTGGAAATATTAGAAAATACGTGATATTGTATATTATATTTATGTTAATTTCTTTTTTTTGGTTATTTTGTAGTGTTGTATTTTTAGGTATTATAATATATTTTTTTATCGTCTTTTAGGATAGTTTCTTTTTGTTTTTAGGTAAGTTTATTTGTATTTATTCACTCCTCCCTCGTGCAGTGTGTGTACATTGGAATTGAAACCTCTCCACCGAGCATTAATGTAACGGCATCTTTTCTGCCATCTTCAAGCTTTGTTCTTGTTTTTCGTCGTCGCCTTCCTTTAGCTTCGGCTTCCTCAAATCCTCTTATGTTTTTTTACATAGTATCAGAGAGATGGAATCACATCCTCCTCCTTCAGACAATATGTCCAACGTCGACCTGCAACCCAAATCTCTTGCAGTTTCAAAATTTTTTAGATCCCACAAATCCGTTTCGCCTGGAGCCCGGTGATATCCCTGTGGTTACTCTGGTTGCCGATTTACTCACCATCGACAACTATTCTACTTGGTCCAGAACCATGCATCGAGTTTTAAGGGCCAAGAATAAACTCCACTTCATCGATGGCACTATTCCAAAACCCACCGATTCTGACGATCCCCTTTTTGAAGCCTGAGGATGATGCAATGATATATGGTTGTATCTTGGATACAAAACTCAATCAGCCCATCAATTAAGTCTAGCATTGTTTTTGTTGATGATGCCTTCGAAATCTGTAAGGTGTTGCGGGATCGTTTTATCCAGCAAAATGGGCAACGTATTTTTCAACTCAAAAAATCGTTGGCTGGTCTCTTGCAAGAGCAAGATCCGATAAGTTTATACTACGGTAAACTGAAAATGATTTGGGATGAGCTTCTCATTTATGGCCCCATCCCAGATTGTGCATGTGATAAATTAAAGGTTCTGGTCAAACGCAATTAGAGGGATTACGTTATTCATTTTTTAATGGGTTTAAATGATGCTTATACTAACGTTCGGGACCAGATTATGTCGATGGATCCTCTTCCATCCATCAACAGAGTCTTCTCTATTATACAGCAACAAGAAAAAAATATCATCAGATGTTATCCTCTGTTCACACCGAGCCAATGGATTTATGGGTTGTCACTAACCCTAAGAAGTTTGTGAAACATAACTCTGTGCAGAAGAAAGACAAGCCTTTTTGTGTTCACTGCCGTGTCTCAGGACACACCATTGAACAATGTTTTAAGACTAGGAATGCCGAAATGCCTATTTGCACTAATTGTCATGAAACAGGTCATACCGTTGATAAATTTTATCAACTTCATGGTT
>JAOVVI020005167.1:0-16784 GCA_028571085.2 Nepenthes alata
CCTTACTGACAAAGGAACGGTTGGTCGTGGCCCGGATTGTGTGCACCTACACAATCAAAAGTCCAAACTCCTCCTATTTTAGATTCATAGGCGGGCCATCTTCATACAATCCCTATAGACGGGACCAAAATCCGCCCAATGGTTCCAAAACAGACAATAATATTTGACTATAACATACTAAGGCATGTCAAGAATATCACCAACGATAAAATACCGCCAAGATACACAACCAAAGTAATCCTTGAGCTTCCACTGTAATATTTTGGCATACCAAAGTTTATTATCCGTAATCCTTAATCCAAGTTCTTAATTCCTTATTTCAATAAGGAATTCTATTCTTAAGCACAAAATCCTTTGTTCCCACTCTGTTGGAGAATGTTTTATAAGCCAATCAGATTACCGTTCTGAAAAACATTTCATAGGCCCATCACTGAATTACAGAATTTCCTCCATCATCAGATTTATTTTCCATAAACATATTTCGATGCAAATTTCCATATTCCTTGTGAGCTTAAATCCTCACGTGCTATTGATTTCATGCATAATTTTCTTTAGAGCGTAAAACATTTATGGATTTCTTTTTATATTAAGACAAATAGAATCTTAAGTTTTAGATCGATAATTCTTGACAAATGGTTCATAACATGATTTTGAAATATTTGGGATTAATATGTTCATGATACGTGCATAATTTATCATAAGGCTTGGAACAAGGAACTCTTACCATCGAAAAGTAGATTAATTTGAAAGGTTTTTGGATACGAATTTTCTTCACAATTGAACATATCAAAGCTTCTAGATTATATAGTTGAACTTATACAAATACATATCACTTAATCAACAATTAAACTGTGTGAAATTATGCAAAATATTGCTTATGGACCTCGGGTGAACGGTACTCGCACATGAACAGTGTGCGTGAACAGTACTAGGTTGCTCATATTGATTAATTCAAAATTTTGGGAATCCAAAGGGTATCTTACCAAATTCAAGACATGGGACATTATAATCCCGAGTCAATTTATACATCAAACTCAATTTAATCCACAAAATGGGCTCCAGGCGTGGGTTAGGATCTCCTCAAACGAAATCCAACATAAAACCATAAATTTGAATACCCGATCGATAAATTAACATGTCCACATTGTGGGTAATCATTTTCTAGACCCAAATTAAACAAAAGCCCCAAACATTTGTGGGTAAAATGTTTGGAAGTGCGGTTAGGGTTTCCTAGTTCAAAAATCGATCAAATCTATGAATTTGGGCACCAAATTTACATATGTGCATGCTTTAGTCATAGGAATTACAAAATATAACTTTAATCGGGTATCGAAACGAGGATACCCAAAAAAATAAAATAAAAGTGTAAGAAAATGAAAAATGAGGGTATGTGTACACTTACCTCAACCCGATCTATTACCTTTCAAATTGGCTCTCAGATAGATTTGAACTCATGGGCCTTGGATTTCTCCTTCTCTCTCTAACATCTCATGCTCTTTCTCTTTCTTAGTCTCAAAAATGTCAAAAAATAACATGCTGGAACCCTCGCGTGATATTTATATCACGGCGTGTGCCTGTCGGACAGTCGAGCGCCCGGTGGGCCCAAGGCATTTTGTTTTTGGTGCCGCCCGTTGTGTTCGAGCGAACGGCAGACGCCATGCTGCTGGCAATGCACCAACAAGTAGAAGCCCACTTTTGTCCGATTTTTACTTCCGATACATATTCTTTCGCTTACATTAAGCCTAATCTTGATCATTAAAATATTAATTACTTTCTAATTATCGTATTATTCAAATTGAGACCTCACAGCAATTGTCAACCAAGTTATATTATGTGCAGGTTTGTTCTCTACATTGAACGTATTTGCACTCTAAGTGACACTTTTTAAATTATTGATCACGTATGTTACAATCATTTGATTTTTTATCAAAACCGATTCACTAATAAAGTTAAAACATTTAATGTACAAAAAACTCTGTGTAGCCAATGGATCTCATAAGCATGTTAGTCATATTATATCTATTTCTACACCTTTACTCTCTATTTCAAATGTTTATCTTGTATTTTCATCATCCTATTCATCACTATCTATTAAATAATTATATGAATTTGATTTAGAATGTCATTTTTCTTCTCATGGTTATGATATATAAGATCCACGGGTATGACAATTGATTAGGATAGACTATAAATTTAGATGTCTATTTGAACTTAATATACTTCATATTTCATCTCAACTTTCAAGAATTGTTATTCTACATTCCAGACCAGTCAAATATAGTTTTCTGTAACATTCTTATCTTGGTCATATGATACATTTAAAAATTCAATTGTTAGTATTTATAGGTCACTTAAGGACTCTTAGTGATAGATCTTTTGATTGTATAGTTTATAATCTTAGTAAATGCAATTTTTTACCTTTTAATTCTAATGGATCTATTTCTTATGCGCCTTTTGATATTATGCATTCGAACTTTTAGGGTTAAATACTCATACATGCTAAGGGAGATCAAAATATTATGTCACTTTTATTAGTGACTTCTTTTATCTTTTATATCACTGATCTCAACTGTCAAAAGTATATTTAAAATTCTGTAATATACCATATACTTAATTTTTAAAGCAAATCAAAATCCTTAGATCCGATAATACTAAAGAATTAAGTCATTCTTTCTGAATACCAACAAATCATATGGCCCAATACACTAAAATTTTATCCAAACACATCCCAACAAAATAATCATGTTGAGCAGAAATTTAGTCATATTCTTAGCAGTGTTCAATCACTCCTTACCTTAACTTATATACTAGAAGAATTTTAGGAAGAAGCTCTTCTCATTTTTGCTTATACCATCAATCACCTTTTGTAAGGACCGAGATTTCATTATTCATAATTCAATAAGCTAAATTAATTTATATAAAATTAAGATCAATAAATAGTAAAATTTAGAAGTCAGGAACTTACGCCGAAATGTGATAAAAATTTATTTGATTAAATCGACTTCAATTTCAGTTAATATATGATAGAATGAATGATACGGAAGTTATTTGATTAACAAATTCTCACTTGATTAATAATCAAATTAATTTCAATTGATGACAAGATAATCCAGTCACCGAATTATCAATCGATTAATAATTAAATTTAACCCGATTAATCAAATATGGTATAAATTAAATTAAGTAAAATATGATATATGTATATATATGTATTTATCCTACACTCACTGACCAACACTTCAAAAATTAATTAAGAAGAAGAAGAGAGGTGGGGCTCGGTTGTGAGGGCAGCCCATGGTTTCCCTCATTTTCCCCCTAATTTTCTAGCTAATAAATTAAAAGGAGAACATGGCTAAAGAGGGGAGACACATGAAATATTTTAGGACTAACATGTATTAAATTTGACCAAATAAAATATAAGAGGGCAACACATCAGCTTGCATGCAAGCTGATTCAGCATAAGGCCACCAAGAAACTTGACACCGAATGGGGTAGGTGACAAGTTTCTCCAATTAATCCAAGAAATTTACAGTAAATAATAGATAAGTAAGGCTGATTATTCACTGAAAAAGAGAGAAAAAATCGTAGAGCAAAGCAAAGGAAAAGAAGAGCAAATACAGAGAACAAAAACCAGAGTTTGAAGAATGACTCGGTTGGCAGTTGAACTTCAAAATTAAATTAAAAATATTTTCAGACAAGAACTCCTCTCCATCTTTGATTCGTTGTTAAATTATTGGTCTTATCTTGAAGTATTATAGATCCAATACTTTAAATTTTTACCGAATCCATGCTTGAATGAGCAAAGTTAAGTAACATGTTAAAATAGAACTCTGTTGCTGAACTCTACTATACCATGCTAATATCCAAATTTTTACGTGCCTTATTTGATCAATTCATACCATGAAATATTTACTGGATACACTATAAGATGTTATCTAAATTTTTATATTTTTGTTCTAGAATAATCCTTACCGTTACCATACTAGAATAGCCAAAATTTAGAAACATGTATCATAAAGTTGATTATGTAACCTATTGTTATGCTTGTTGATATGCTAATTTTTATATACTGTTAATGGCCGATTTATCCTATAAAAATTTTAGTGAAGAAAATTTAATATGTTGGCTAAATCATTATATTTTTATTTTGGAATAATTTGTCACAAAACCAACCAATTCAATAAAAATAAAGTAGACTGACAGGTTGAACTTGATGAAAACAGAGTAGCTACTGATAATGACTTTCACTGCTGTTTTTACTAAGTTTTAGGCCGATTCAAACTTCACAAAAATTATGAAAGATACTTCAATGAACTAGAAATATGCCATAAATTTTCATAATTTTATCAGCTCAAAATCGGATCGATTCAGCCCAAAGAAAATGAAGTATCGCTGAATCGACCAAAAGCAGAGCTATGCATGAAAGATCAGTGTATAACTTTGAACCGGCTAAAGATAAAATTGAAAAATTCATATGAATCAGTCCAAAATTATGTGCTGATTCTGGAAATGTATAGATATTAATTTTTCATGGTGATTTAATCACTAAATTAAACTGAAAATAGCAGCTAAACCAACCCCTATATACCGATACTGAAATTGACAGTTTGGAAAATTCAGGCCAAACAGGCCTCCATCCGACCACCAAACCGGCTCAAAATTGGTCACCAACTAGTTACAACCCTTATTAAGTTTGTGTAAAATTGGCTCATGAAAATGGATTGAATGGACCATTGAATCGGATCCCCAAATGAGCAGCCGAATCCTGCGTCCATGTGGATGCTGAATCTGACAGTCCATTTGATGGACTGAATCGGCCATGAACTTTTTGAACCAGAAGCCGACCCGGTCACATTATTTAGTACTAGGGTTGATTTATCACCATGTAAAAACGTTTCCAAAAATATCTTGACTTGGTCATTGACCCAGCCCCAGAACGAAAATTGCCAATAAACTAGCCGATATACACTTAATTGCCTATCTTGCTAATTTAGTATGAACCGGCTAGAAAATAAATAATAAATTGGCCATATATGGTGTGTTAAATTAGTAATTAAGTGATATATCATATAAATCGGTTAGCCATTATAAGAACCGAGTGTTAAATATTTGAAATGAACCGGTTTTCAAGGAACCGACTAAATTGGTAGGTGAACCGGTATATGCATAATTCTTTAACATGATGAACCGGCCACTTATTATATGAATAATGGTGAACCGACTCACGTGATATAATCAGAAAAATATTAAGAAAATCCGAACCGATCCATAAATCAAATTGTGATCAAACCGATTAAAAAAATAAAATGGAACCGAACCTGTTAGTGAATTGGAAAATTATGGAATTTGCGGACCAAAAATTAAATAATATGTTATCTAAAAATAAGTCCAGCACATGTTAAAATATATACGAACTTATATTATGCATTGATATGATTTTAGTATGAAAATATACGATGTGTTTTACCGTGATTTCATTACAAATATATATAATATGTTTATGCATGAGTTTGTGCATAAATGGAAGCCAATATAATATTAAGAAGATATGAATTTTCTCTAAGATGAGAAAATTAAGAAGAACAAGCAAGATTATGAATAAGAACTTATACTATGAAATTTTAAGAAGTAAATAAATTGAACCAATGATTTTTTTCAGCAGATAGTATTCTCTGGTATGTTTTAGAATATTATAGTATAGATCATTATCAGAATAAATATTGCTGCGCAATTTTGGTCCCATTTATCGGGAGATAATAAGTTGTACAATCCTATCTTCGAGATGTAAATAAGAAAGATAAGGCATTTGATTTGTCTGGAGTAAACATAATCCATCTTATCTTCGGGATGTGAATAAGGAAGAAAGTATCGCTGTGTAATGCGATTTTAGCCTTTGATTGTGTGGAGTGAACACAATCCAGATATCGATCAAATACTCCGTTAACTGGTAAGATCTACTAGCTCTGATTTTTCAAAATATGTAAGGTAGGAATATGTTGGCAAGTAATAAAAATTAAGTATAAGAAAAAAAAAGTCAATTGCATCATAAAAATATTCTAAAAGTATATATGTATTTTTACATGCATTATAATCCATATTCCTCTTTATAAATTATTTTAAAGATAAATATGTATGTCCTTAACTATTATATTCTTACTGAATATTTGGCTAATTCTCTTATTGTTTTCTTTCCCTCCAGATATTTCACAGGAGTTCAGGCCTGGTAAATAAAAGTAAAGAACCAATAAGTGTGTGGTAATCTGTAATGATATAATTGATTTAGTTTAAATAATGATGTAAGAATTTATAACTTTATAAGTATCCTAGAAATGTAAGTTTTTAGTATTGGTAATTTAGAAATATGTTTATAAATTTCTTATGGTTATCTTATAAGTTTCGGTATAATTTTTTTATGATGAGTTTAAAATTTCAGTTGGCATCTTTCCTTATCACAAACTAATATTATATTATGATCGAATGAATGTCAGAACCATTGATAGTTAACCTTATTTTGAATCCTTTGTAATATAGTTTATCGTGATTTACCAGATTATTAAGATAAGTACACGTTTCCTATAATTAAAATGGATATAAGAATGCGGGATGTGACACCTTTCATCCTTGGCAACCCAAAATCAAATCCCATATAGACATCTCTTCGATGTACCATTTCAATATACTCTTCTTCATATCTTTAGATGTGATTACTTTGTTATAATTTAATTTCACGAATGAAATAAATTAGAACCCTGAACTCGTTTATGTTGCTTTTTTGGGTATGACATTGAATATAAAGAATATCGATATTACAACCGTATCTTCAATAGATTCCATATCCCTTGTTATGTCATCTTCTAGGAGTCAAAAAAATGTTTACCACTTATCCCCTCTCTATTCCATACCTATGACATACTCTAATGTTTTTAGTAATCCGTTACTAGAACTATTTTCTAATCTTATTCCAACTGCCTCCATCTCATACATTTCTAGCTGAACTTCTACAAGCAATCCTCCTACGCTTATCTAGGTTGTAGTTGTTCCATCTATGGGTCGAGCGACTCACTCTACAGTTGATTTTCCTATTTGTCATTCCACTCAAGTATACGAGCTATTTTTTTACTTACGTAACTTTCATTACTTTATGACACTTGCTATATTATATGAAGCTACTATTTATTGAGAAGGCAAATCTCATCCTTCCTGGTAATAAGTAATGACTGATACAAATTTTTCCCTTGAAAAAACACTACTTATGAAATTTAGTGATCTACCTCATGAAAAATCAATAATTAAAAACAAGTGGACATATAAGATCACAACTAGGTATGATTGCCTGATAGAATATTACAAAGCTCATCTTGTCACCTGTGGTTTTATTTAGGGGTATAGACTTGAATACTAAAAGACTTTTATACTTGCGGCTCATCTCACATTTATTCATTCGTTAATTGTTATAGTCGTCATTTGTTAAAGAAAAAATTTTCAAATGGATGTCAAATATGTCTTTTTTCATAGTGTCTTGATCGAGAAAGTCCATATGCAACTCCTGCCAGAGTATAACTGATGGGTGTAACTCAACATGGGTTGGCCCATATCCCAGTCCAACAAAGAAGAAAGGGCTTAGGATGCAAAAGCCGAACAAAAGTCCTCTTAGCTCGAGATTTGACAGATATGACGGTTGATCTGGCAAGCAAGATCCAAAATCATTCAACAATAAATATCATTTATGAATAATCAAAGAGTTGTTACCATCGGTTACCACAGTCAATAGTCAAAAACTATAATAGTCAGGCTGATAAATACAGGCGACGGTTACAAAATTAACCTCCTCATAACTACAGAGGTGTAATGCCTAAGAACAGTAAACCGACATTCCATACTATAAATATACCTTCTCCTCTATGAGGGAGGGGGATGGAATTCAGATAAAAAGAATCCTTAGCCTGAAGCATTCAAACACTCGGAGGCCAACCAAAAAAAATCAAGCCACTCTTCCTACGAGCGCACTCTCTCAAAAACCACTCTTTTCAAAGGGTCTAGAATTCTAAAAGCTGCTCTTAACCGAGCGCATCATTTGGAGCCCAATCCTCCACTACATATACTCAATCCCCTCCAACTTATATCTACGCATTTACATTCCTCCATCTGTCTCTCTAATTTAGAAATATTTCTGACTTGAGTATTAAAGAATATATATCAAGGAGCGAGTTCCATATATCTTTTACCTCTAATTTATTTGTTATAGTGTGTAAGATCAGATTTCTTGGAATAAAAATTAGACCTGCTTCAATTTAACCTATTGGACAAGACCAAGTGGCTCACTAATTTATACGATATTCCAAAACCCAAGACACATCATTGGCATCGTCCATGGCAAATGTGACTAAACGTAACAATAACACCTATATAGGCAAACATGGTTAACACAAGAGCGTAAGTCAATGCACCAGCTAGAGAAGTCGTCTCCCATGGTGATGACCACTCCATAGGTCGTAATGGAGATGCAACACTAGTCCATGATGTGCGAACACTCGCTGCTCAAATGGACACCATGTCAAAACTACTCTAGGCCATATTCACTCATCTGGATGATCAATAATAAGGGGCTCCTTCCTCCCATTTTCAGACATTGGAATCCAAGAGAAGAAGCCGGAGGAAGGGATAGCCTGCCAGGAAAAAAATCCAGTGGCCTGAAAACCTTGAGATCTGAGAGAATCCAAGTGATAGGACCCAATCCTAGCTGGAAGGCCGACTCAGTTTTGGAGCAAGGGATAAAAGCCTAGAGCGGCAAAATTTCACCACTCCCGAGATGACCAGAGGCCCTCAACTTTCCTGTAGCATCCGGCTAAGTAGAACACATAGCCGGCCGATTGAGCACGCCTCTTTGAACGACTCAAAGTTAAGGACTTTCCTTAATACAAAGAGAATAGGATCCTCCTCTCAAGTGGAGGAGAGAATTCAAAAGGTCGAGTAGCAGTTGTTTAAGGGAATCTCGATAGAAACTCGGCCGACCTTGGACGGTCACTACTCATGAGGAAAATCCGAAGGCATCAACTCCCTCGTAAATTAAAAATTCCAAGCCTAGAGCCTTACAATGAAAGTTCCAATCTAATGGATTATCTAGATCACTTTTGTACTCTATTTAGGATTTGGATGACACAACCTTGTGTCTCTATTTTTCTCTGACTCTTAAGGGAGATGCCTGAATTTAGTTTTAAAGGCTACAACCAAATTCGATTAAGTGGTCGACATCTTCTTGTCATAATTTGCCTCTAGTCGAAGAGAGGAGAAGCAATCGTGGCACCTAATCTACATCCGACAGCGGCAAAACAAGAGTTTAAAGTGCTTCCTCGCCCAATTCAATACTAAGGCTCAAAGGATATCTAAGCTTAACGACAAGGTGAAGCTGAACTCCTTGATGATGATAGTTCATTCAGGTGACTTCTTCAAGCACCTAGTCCAGTAGGAATCCAAGACTTTCCTTGGGGCTAATACTGTCACCCATGCCTATATTGCTGCTAAAAATGCCAATAAGGCTAAGAGACCTGAACCCATACATCACCAACTGGGATCAGTGTGCAGGAAGAAGAGGAACGAAGATAACTACAACACCCAAGATCTTAGGAAGTAGCCAAGGATTGAGCCGGGCATTTGGAGGGAGTTCAAGCCCCTAAACTTAGCTTTGCTAAACGACACCTAGATGAATATTCTCATACAGATTAGGGACAAAACGTTCCTAAAGTGGCTGAAGACGTTCAAGAATTGGAGGGAGGAAAGTAGTCAAAATATTGTTTCTATAATCAATCTCAAGGTCACAGCACTGAAGAATATTGGACTCTGTAGAAGGAAATCGACGCCCTCATCAAGAAAGGGCACCACAATAGATTCCTTCAAAACCCAAGGTAGGCCCATGACAGACCATATGAAGATGAGATGGAGCAGTAAGAGCAGCTGTGAAATTGAATTGCAGTTGAGTATGGTGTCCACGAGATAACGCAAGAACCATGCCTCAACCCACCTAGAGAAATCTTCCAACAACAAAAAGTTGAGAGTAGGAGTTATGATTGATGTCATTAGCTTTAGTGACGATGATATGACACACGTAATAACTTTTCATTCTAACTCTCTGGTTGTATCTATACTCATTTTAAATAGTACAATTGACTTCCAATCGAAATGAATATTTACTGATAATAAACGTTTACGAAATTTACTATATCTCAATGCCTATTTTAAACTCAGACTAAAAAAGAATCTGATAAAATCAACCGATGGACCCTTATACAGATTGGATAATGAACTTGTTCTAATCTAGGGGACCATTTAGCTAGAGGTCATGCTAGGGACGTATCCAAAGACGGCATCTCGCATGCTTGCGTTCCTGGTGGTCAACCTATCCTCAATCTACAATGCCATCCTGGGACAACCCTACTTAGTAGCATTCAAAACAGTGACGTTGATCCCTCATTTAAAAACAAAATTCTTGACAGCATGCGACATCGGAGAGGTCCTAGGTGACCAAGTTACCAGCCGAACATACTATTTGTCTCAAGTCACTTAGATAACTCTCGACTAACTGGCTAAAGACATTGATCTTTGAGACAAAGTGACGCTACTATAGGTGCATTTCGACGAATTGACCCATCAAATCACTCTAGATTCCATTTAGTTTGAGAAATGTGTACAGGTTAGGAGCTCACTAATGGGTCACCTGCGCAATCAGTTAATAACTTTCCTCTAGCAAAATTCTAATATATTTGCATGGCACCCGCCAACATGCCAAGGATACCAACTAAAATAATGATTCACAAGTTGGGCCTCGATCCTGGTCACATGCCCGCTAAGAAAAATAGAGAAACCATTCCATCGACAAGTTAATTGTCATACTGGAAGAGGTGAAGAGGCTACTCAGCATAGCCTTCATAAGGGAAGTCCAATACCTAAACTAACTCTCCAATGTAGTCCTTATCAAAAAGAGTAATGGGAAGTGGTGGATGTGTAATGACTTCACTGATGTAAATAATGTATGTCCAAAATACACTTTTCTATTGCCAAGAATAGATCTCCTAGTGGACTCCACATCCGGATATGAACTATTAAGTTTTATGGATACTTATTCAGATTATAACTAAATCCATATGTCTCAAAAACGAAGAACACATTTCCTTCATGAAGGATTAGGGGACGTACTGCTACAAAGTCATACCCTTCGATTCGAATAACGTAGGAGCAACTTACCAATGACTCATGAAGAAAATGTTTAAGACACAAATCGGTCAAAATATGGATGTATATGTAGACAGCATGCTCGTCAAAAGTAAAACAACTGACAACCATAACTGCAACCTTGGAGAAGCTTTCAAAGTACTTCGGACA
Organism: Nepenthes alata; assembly: GCA_028571085.2. Classification (NCBI taxonomy): domain Eukaryota; kingdom Viridiplantae; phylum Streptophyta; class Magnoliopsida; order Caryophyllales; family Nepenthaceae; genus Nepenthes; species Nepenthes alata. The sequence continues at coordinate 11,377 of JAOVVI020005167.1, forward strand.
CACTGGATGAGATTGAATCAGACTAAGTGTGCGTTCGAAGTAATGTTTGGGAAGTTCTTCAGCTTTACCGTTCCTCACTGTGGAATCGAAGCAAACCCTAAAAAGATAAAGGCCATCATGGATATAAATCTGCCTCAAAATCTGATGAAAGTCTAGAGGCTCACTAGAAGACTCACAACACTCTCCTAATTCTTAGCGAAATCAATAGAAAAGTATCCCATTGTCTTTAAGGCCTTGAGAGGAGTAAAGGAAATCGGCTTCCAATGGACAACTGATTGTCAAGTGACTTTCCAATAGTTGAAAGAATTCCTTGCCAATCCCCCTCATTGGTGTCACCACAAGAAGGCAATGATTCATACTTATACCTCATAATTTCAAATATGACGCTAAGTTCAGTCTTGATTAGGTAACAGTTTGGGGTACAACGATCGGTCTACTACAACATCAAAATCTTGATAGACCCCGAGACATGTCACTTGCACACCAAAAGGATTACTTTTGTGCTCCTCTTTTCTACCAAGAAGCTACGACCGTACTTCCAAGCACACAAGATCGTCATCTTGATGGACCAACCACTAAAAGGGATCTTGCATAGGCCCAACATGTCTAAACAACTAATCAAATGGATTGTTGAATTGGGCGCATTTGAGGTAAAATTTTGACCACAGCTGACCATAAAAGGTAGGCCTTCATAGATTTGGTAGTTGAATCTCGACTTCAGACGCCCTCAATTCGAGTGAAGGCACTAGCCAACAAGAGAAAGCTCCAATTTGGATATTAGATGTAGACAAATCATAACTCAATCAGGAAGTGGAGCAGGCATGATCCTAAAGACTTCAAATGGGTCGAAGATGAAAAACTTGATGACCCTCAAATTCCTCATAACCAACAATGTTGTTGAGTCTGAGGTGTTATTGGCCGAACTAAGGCTAGCACAGGATTGCCCAGTGAAGAATCTGACTGTCTACAATGATTTAAAGCTAATCGTCAACTAGATTCTCAGGAATTTTGAGGTGTCTAGCCCTTTACTCATAATGTATTTTGCTAGAAGGAAAGGCTTAACCCAGACATTCGACGGAATCAAAGTAATTCACATCCCAATGGAAGACAATTGAAAAGTAGATCAGTTGGTAAAAGCGGCGACAACTTACAATCCCAAGAAATACGCCCAAGATATGTGAGAAGTTCTTGCAACCCCAAGCATAGAAAAACCAGAGCGAGAGGTGTTACAGATTTTGAGTGACGAATATTGGATGACTCCATATAGAAAGTATCTCACCAATGGCATTCTACCAGAGAACTTGGAGGATGTCAAGCGCATAAAAAAATAGCATGTTGGTACACCATTATAGATTTGAAATTGTATTGACAACGATGCTTCATCCCTTACATGAAGTGTCTCATGCTAAAACAAGTTGATTACGTGCTATGTAAGGTGCACATTGGTATCTGCGGATCGCAAATAGGGGGCAAGTATATGGCATTCAAAATTATGCGGGAGGGCTACTACCAGTCGACGATGAAGTGAGACGCTATAAAATTATTGAAAAAATGTGAGCATTGCCAAATGCACGCCAACGTCCCTTATCAACCACAAGTAAAGCTGCAGACCCTGCAGTCATCATGGTCATTCGCACAGTAGGGGACCAACATACTCAATCTATTGCCCATTACTTCTAGGCAAGGGAAATTCATCTTAATTGGCATTGACTAGTTAACCAAATAGGTGGAAGCTTCCCTACTAGCATGGATAATCAAATGGAAAATGATAGAATTTATTCAATAGAGTATCATATGTAAATTTGGGATTATTGAGATTATAGTGACTGACAATGTAATCAAATTCACTGGTAAGAGGTTCACCAAATATTGTATAAGTTTGGGAATACAGCTGGTTTACACTTCAATGGTCTACCCACAAGTGAACGAGCAAGTAGAAGTAACAAACCGAACGTTATTGCACAGGTTAAGAACAAATCTAGATGATGAAGGGGGCTCTTGGGCAGATGAGCTACCTTCCATGCTGTAGTCATACAAGACGATGCCAAGGAAACTGACACATGAAATGCCCTTCCATTTTTGCCACAGTATTGAAGCATTCATCCCAGTAGAGATCAGACTGCCTGACCTCAAAGTCAAGAGTTTAAATCCACTCAACAATTCCAACAATTCAGATAATATCTCAACTAGCTCAAAAAAACCCGATGATCGACGAGATTGTGCATGGGAGCTTATCAGTAACGAATCACTCAATACTACAACAAGAAGATAAAAGCATGCCATTTCGAGTTAGGAGACCTAATTCTACAGAGTATAGAGGTAATAGGTAAGACCGCCAATAGGAATAAACTATCCCCAAATTGAGAGGGACCACTCGTTATCTCCACAATCCTCCGAAATGGCAAACTAGTCCCGAGAACATGGAATGCTATCCACTTCAAAAAATATTATCAATGAATCCTTGCCCAACACAGGTAAGCCTAACATATGCCATGCAGATTGCTTGTACAGTGTACCGTATTTCAATTAATAAATGATTATTTACTTGCTTTGTTTTTTATATGAATGTTTGCATGTCATTGCATAAATCTAATGACTTAATCTACCCCTAAATTGAATGAATGCCTTCACCTAAAACCCGACCTACTACAATATGGTTGAAAACCTCGGTCTATTTAACAGAGCCACCCAAAGGTAGTCAAATTCTAACCTCGGTCCAAATAATTGATCGACCCATATGAGGTCAAAGATAACGGCTTGGGGGGCTTGCAGATCAAAGTCGACCCTCCCCATTCAAAGGGCCACTAAAAACCTTAGGGGCCTTAATTAGCATGTGTGCGACATCATCTTGAAGAAAAGAGTACCATAAATCAACGATGGTTGACAAACTAAGACCAAGTGCACAAAAAACTACGATGTCCTCTAATCGGATTGAGTATCGACGATTGCATGCGAACGATAGTCTAGACTCCATCAGAGCTCGGTGGCTGTGGCAACCAAACTCAGTCGACCTTGATGAGGTTCACCAACTTGCATGTTATGACGTCCTCCCACAAGAAAGAACACCATTTAAAAAAGTCAATGTGCTATCACTTCCTCTCATAGGAGCAAGCACAATCGAACAAAAACATCCAAACCAAGAGAAATTCAGCATAAATAGGGGAGGATCGGTGACAATAAACAAAATGGTTGAGCTGATTTATTAAAGGATGAAACTGTACAGCAAGGAATATCCATCTACTCCTAAAATATGGCAAATTGCCTATATTTATGCAAAGCGACTTTCCTAAGAAGAGGACCCCCTCGGTGGACATGGTGGAGGCTCCCTACCCGACTCCAAAAAGTCAAATAAATCAGAGCAATGAGGAGTTTCAATGTTCTTTGGATCAAGGTATCCCAAAAGAAAGTCAGGAGCAACCAAGGACACAATCCTGCTGCATTGGAAGAAGCCATCCTAGAAGCTATCATCCAACAAATGTCTGACCTCTTTCATGTGAAGTCAAGTCCTTAACTACCTTACGAGTCAAGAACACTAGCTTCCAAAATTAGCGAGTTGCTGCTTGGCCTCCTACAACTTGACTAAAGATTCATGGAACCATGTAATCCATTTGGACAACTCTATGTCGAGAAAAGCGGTCCGATCTCAATTTTGCTAAGCTTCGGCAATGGCAATACTAACTCGGATATCCATCTCCTTAAGTACATCAGGGTCGACAATCGTTTGTGACAGGTGGGAGATCTCTACATCCTATTGACACAAGCCAACCACCAATAGACATAGCAACTCCTAGTACTAGTAAAACAAAGATAACAATCAAATGGCAGCAACAACAAGTACAAAAATGAAGATTCACATAGCCCTTACCTCAAGAAAAGGCTGTTCATCCGAGGAAGATGGACAAGGTGGAGTTTCGGGTAAAGAAGTAATTGGAGACCTTTAGTAAAACATAGGAACTGCATGGCAGTAGAAGGGAACCCTAGAACCTAGAGGTGATGGAGAAGAATCTGAAACCTCTGGGAACTCAAATGCCGGAGCCTCTAATCGAGGAACCTCATCTACCACCATAGCCTCGAGATTATTCTCTACATACTCTTTAGCCACACGACCTCCATTAGAACCCTCGTCAATAAGAGCAACATGAAGGATGGAAACATGCTCATTGGGTGATAAGGCAATCATAACAGGAACCCCATACTCGGCTAGGGCTGGAGCATTGTTTGGCTCGTCTGATCCACCAATTTCGGGGTCACTTATTCTCAAAGCAGAAGGAGCAAGGGACTCTTCACCCTCAATAAACTCGGTCACCTCCTCAAAAATTGGGAGAACCAAAGAAGAATAGACATATCCCAACCTCTGAGATGACTCACTGGCATTCATCACCATCTCTGCGGCGACCTCCCCCTTAGCGGCCTAGTTGGAAGCAACGGAGATGGAACGAGAAGAAACTGCCCTACTGGCCACCTTCTTAGGGGAGTCCTAGATGAATAACATCCCTGGTTTCCTCTTGAGTTAGTGAAATGGCATAGCGGTAATGTCAATCCCTTCCATCCAAACCTCCCACTTAGCTCGAGAAAATGCCTCCTCAGACAACCAAAAGTTCTTACAATGTAGGGAGCTAGAGTACTTCTCCACTAGCTCCATCAGTGGTTTGGTCATGTACTCCTCCCAACTTAAGATATTTCCAGCATAGGTGGTATCCACTCCACCCCAATTTTTGGAAGGAGTTCAGTCGGAAGGGACCACCAAATAAAAGAATCGGTCATTCTAACCATTTATCGACTTTTAGTTCCCCCAACTTATTTAATATTGCTTACAGGGGTGAACAAAATACAGTCTATGTCCTAGTTAAACCAGAAGATTGCCTTCAAGGTTAGGGCATCCAAGGAATGACCATAGTGATGGGAAAAGACGCACAAAGAAACCAAGTAGCAAATAGTATTAGGGTGAAGGCACGCTACCGAAATCTCCATAGCCACAATGATCTCATAGAGCTCCTATGCAAATGGGACACGAAGGCCTCTCTTTAGACTGGCCTTGTAAATGGTAATAAACCCGTGCCAATGAACGCCCTATCGTCATCAGCAGGCAGAATGTACAAAAATGGTGCTTGAAATATTGTATTTCTTATACAAAAATTCAACATCAACAAAAGAGAAAACAAATTAAATCGTATCATCGCTCTTGGGAGCCATGGAAACAAGAAAAATAAACTAGGGTAGAGCGATTCAAGTAGAGAAAAGAAATGCAAAAACAGTAGAGGCTCAAAGTTTAAATAAATAAAGCCTAGACTAAAATACGGCATCATTCAAGGGTACCGAAGAGGCGCATCTTAATGACAGCGGCGACATGTGCCCACACCATAGAGTGTTGTGGTGCGTTAATCTCGCTGCGCCAATGATAATGACTC
>JAOVVI020005168.1:0-16783 GCA_028571085.2 Nepenthes alata
TTACTTCCTATGACCACAAACATCACAATATTATGAATCCTCCAATAATCAGATTAGAGGGAGGGGCTAAGATTGATGCATTTCAAAATTAACCCCTTAAGCCCACGATTTAACCATTTCCTCTAATCCGAACTACTTAATCTCGCCTCAATATAGAACAGATTAACTTGAATCCTCAAACATCAGTTGATCAGCCTAGGCTTACTTTGGTATCAACTAGCTTAAACGCTAAGTTCCAACTGAAGTCTAGTCTATTTTAGGCAAACTAAGATAGCTCAAACTATTCCAACTGAATGATCCCATACCTTAATCTATCTATTTCGGCTAAATCTTAACTGGTCCTAAGCTTTCGCATACGATTCAAATCAAACCTAAGACATCTCTTTTTCTCTGATACCAACTGTGATGGATCGGGTTATTCTTCTTAAATAACCTCCATCAATGGTAACATAAAGTTATGCCCATAATTTATCATTATGGATTTTGTAGAAATTTCGACAAAATTTCCTCTGCAACTGGACAAAAAACCAAAAATATAACCTATTTAAAATAACCTGTACAAGCACACAACTATCCGATTATGATATTTTAGCCTACAACAAAATACACAGGACCTTTTTTATGGTAAATAACATGAGATTAAAATAAACAAAATTTACAGAAACGATGTTCTAGCTCTAAATATTTTGCCGACTTAGAGGTAGATCAACACGCTAGGGCATACCCCGAGCATTACCATAAACCATATCATGAAAATGAAAAAATTAATTAGCAGTTCACTTCTAGATGATTAACTCCTAAGCCGTCACAGATCTCTTTTCCTTAGATAATTTGTCTTGTCAATCAGAGAACTGCAGCCAAAACAATAGGACATCAGAATCAAACAGCATCAAAATGCAATTGCCATCAGCATTGTTATGCCAAGTCGATATCCATATCAGGGTATTAGCCACATAGTCCACGAAACAGGGCCAGTTACGAACCAGGGTAGCTGCAATAGCATACAGTATCAGCTGCACGTGACCATCATTGTGCAAACTAGGTGGACAAACTTCATTGGTACTTCAATCAGCTTCATAAGTAAACAATGTCTTCATTAACCAATTCAAGGAAGCTTCATTAACCAGTGGCATGAATGGGCCACTCCAATGGCGTAGAGTCCTGCAAGATAGTAAACCAAATAGATTTTTTTTTTGTGGAAAAGAAAGAGGGATTATCCCACACAACCAGCCGTCCAGGCTAGAAATTTTTTTTTTCTCTCTCAACTTGAAAAGAAAACCGTAGAAACAATGAAGGTCTTGAGCATCAATACAATTCTAATTTAAAATGAGACCATACCATACTTACAAAGACAAAAGGAAGAAAATCCCTACAGGCCCAAAAAAATAAAACAAATGAAGGCAGTACGGGTCCAAAATGTAATCCACCAGACAATCACCCAACATACCCCAAATTTTTTTTTTGAGTATCGTATACTCGATGCAAACCGTGAACATCAAGACAAAACCAGCCAGGATCCAGGCCAAAATAAAAGTGCCAAATTGAAAGGAATTGAACAAACAAAAGGAAGTATCAGATGGGGAACAACCAATTTCAAATAACTACCGTATCAACACAGTATTACAATAGGACCACATCTCCATACCATCCATTGCTCCAACACAGTATTCCTAACCACCGTATTGGATCTGAAGAGATGCCATTTAGGACTAAATAAAATCTAGAACATCAACATAAATGCGGAAGCATAGCTAAATCCAGAAACTTGCAAAAGCATAACAATAACCGTAAAATAATAACAAATCACATTAATCCAACTAGACTGTTTACATTCTATTACAACAACGTATCCAAAAGTTCAAGCCTTCGACATCCAGCTAATTTCCTCAAGCAAGTTTCTTTCCTTGCTCTAACTAATCAGGCATCAGCTTAATGTTCTCATATGGAAGAAAAAATAGTAAGAGTGAGTATACAACTCAACAAATATAATCATACATCACTAATTATAGCAATTACATGAAAAAATAGTAACTTGGCAGGGGAAACATATAACTTGAATTAAAGGAAGCATGCGAGGGGGGGACATCTGGGATCATCTTGTTTACATGTTTATTCCGGTTACGTCCATTCATTCTCATTACTTTCATTAATTTTTATGGACCCGGGCTAGTAGGTCAAACTAACCAACGATGTGAGAGAATAAGGAAAAAATATGTTTTCCACACATTCTAAAGCCGGCTATATTTTAGGTCTGCAGCACTCAAACATCAGCTACATTTTAAGTCTGTAGCACTCGAACATCTGCTATATTTTAGGCTTGTAGTACTCAGCCATCTCAACTCATCCTATATCTCCCGGGGACCAAAAAAATCCTCGTTCTTCCATAGTAGTATCCTAAAGCATACCACGAACATCACCCGCTTGCACGAGCAACCAGAATACGTGGTCAAGTATTCCTTAGGTTAACAACGTGACGGACATGGGAAACCGGAGAATACTACCCCTATGAACCTTGGTCCTAGTTTCAAGATTAATTCTTCATTGAGGAAATATCCACCACAAGTACATCACATTTTCCAATCGAGAGATCACAGTCCCATCCTTATCTCCATCCGGGAGATCAAATCCATCACATATCGTACTTTGGTGGATTCCCCACCTTTTACTTGCTCGGTTCTCATCTTTCTGTGGGACTTAATCCCTTTTAGCAATTCAATCCAAGTTCACAAGATAGTTTGAAATTTCTTACCTCTGATGGTCAAATATCATCTAGAAGTCTTCGGGATGCATTCCCTTGCTTCCAGTGTATAAATAAACATTTTTGGGCTTAAAATTTAACATGAACATTTAATCATACGTTTCATCGCAATTAAATAGCGGTAGATCATGCAAATTTAAACTTTGGGGTCCTCCAGAACACATTTCCTTGTGAACGGAGCACAAATATATATTACCAAGCTTACATTTATATTTAAACAATTAGACATAATTTTCATAACCATTAAATGGGGCAAAGCATGTAAATGTTCCATTCAAACTCGGATGACCAGTGTCAGGGAGCATTTAGAGCTCCCGAACGCCATGAACGGGTCGATTCTTGTGAGATCGGACGTCCGATCGATATATATATATAATTGGGACATAGTGATTCATATTTTGAGGTTGATTTAACATAATACAAAGGTAGAAGCATGTAATTTTCCAATTTTGTCTCGGATGAACAATAATAGTGGCATTTTAGAGGGCTTGGACGCCGCGAATGGGTCGAAACGTGCGAGATCGATCGCACGGCCGACATATATACACATTTGGGATGTGGTGATTCACATTTTGGGGTCAATTTTACAAGATATGATGCAGAAATGAAAAACCCCAAATTCTCGTAGTTTAGGGTTTGGTGGAACTCCACCGACTCGATCGGTGAGTAAATCGGACAATAAACTACGAAAACCTTGGTCTCAAGTCACGGGAAATACATTTTCCATGGTTTGGGTGGATATTGACACAAAATTACCCAATGATAAATGAAAAACACTGAAAGTGAAAAGTTTGTGAGTATGAGAACACTTGCCTCGACGCATATTACGAATTTTATCACTAGCTCCCGGACAGATTTGGACTCCATGGGCTCGATCTCCTCCTTCCTCTCTCTAGAAACGACGCGCTCTCTCTCTAGAAGGGTATGGTTCATGGAGAAAATAAAAATGGCGAAGCAGCATGCGGCTTTAAAACGTGCTGGCGCTCGAGCACACGGCTAGTGCAGCCTTACTGCCTAGACCGGCTCGAGCGCACGGCGAGCATAGACAATCTAGATTTTGTGCTCTCCGTGGGCTCGAGCCCACGGAGTGTGCAGGTCAGTCCCGCAGCAGTCCTACTTCATTTTTTGCCGTTCGGGACCCATTTTGACCATTCTAACATAATCTTTCGTATCCTTGGACCTTACTTTTGATTATATAACCTTAATAAGCCATGATTATCATAATTTATAATCACAAATCTTATTTACGAATTAAGATTTCATGGCTTACAATTTCTGTCCCTAATTTACCAATTCCGGCTCTTCGAGCTTTTCAATCTGATTCCACCCGTACCTTTTGACCACAATTCACCTATGTTAACTTAATAACCTTCTAATTATTATGTTCTTAACCTAGAACCTCACAGGATATCTTGATCTTGAGGATGAAGAAGATTTTTTAGGTAATTCAGTATTCCAACCGAGAAAAAGTCATGTTTGTAGTATATAAGCTAGAGGGTGAGACTGATAGCTGGTAGGCCATGAAAAAGAGGGTGTTATGTATGCCTAATAAGGAGATTGCATGGAAAATGTTTGAGGAAGCTTTTATGGAAAAGTATTTTCTGTCCAGTCTTTAGGATAAGGAGCATGAATTTAGGTGACTCCGATAAGGAAACTTGACTGTAGTGGAGTATGACGTGAGATTTACTGAACTATCTTGATATACGTAGTATTTTGTAGAGGATGGGCTGAGGAAAGCTAAAAAGTTCCAAAAATGATTGAGGGACGACATTAGGAGGTAGCTATCGACTCACAAGCTCCACATATATGCTGATATTTTAGATTAAGCCCTGATTTATGAGGAGGAATTGGAGACACAAAAGTTCTTCACTAAGAGAGCTGCTAGCAAGGCACGTTATAGCACCGGACAAAATGTGGGGCCCTCGGAGCCATCTAAAAGGGTGAAGACGGTAAACAAAGGAAAGAGTATCACTGATGTTCAGTTAGTGACTGGTTCTCAGGCGTCAATGGCTGACTGTGTTCTCTATGCAAAGAAGTGTGCAGAATACCCTTGTTGCAAGGTGACGGGAGATTGTTTAAGATATGGATAGCAGGGTCACCAGATTAAAGATTGTCCATTACCCAAGAGGTCAGAAGAAAAGAAACCAATCCTTTCGTCTATGGTGTTTGTGGTGGCAGTACAAGACCCTGAGGCGTCCTCGAACGTTGTGAAAGGTACCCTTTCTATCTATGGAGTTTTAGCTTCTGTATTGTTTGATTCGAGGTCTACCCATTCTTTTATTTCTTCACTATTTTGCATGCTGTATTGTATTTCTCGACTCATGTTCTATAATATTTGGCGCATACCGAGACAATTCACCAAACCTCACATCATATTCTATCACAGTGTAGCTTCCTTGCCTAAGCCGCATATTCGCCTCTTTCTTCCACTCTTGGAGACTAGCTGGAAAATATTATTCCAATAAAGCCTGCTCAAAAATCTCCCAAGAGATTTCCTCATTGGGCAAACCCAACGCCCTTTTCTTTGTCAACCACCAACTATTAGCTTCTCGCTCTAACTTATAGGCCGCAAAAGTAACCTTTTCCTGATCAGAATATTGAATGGCCGTAAATATTTTCTTTAGTCTCTGAATCCAATATCATCCTTTACCGGATCTGGTTCTCCCAAAAACTCAGGTGCCTTTTTTACCATAAACCTTTCGTATGCCATTAGAGCATGATCCATTCAGACCGACTCTCGTTCAAGGATCGGAGCCATATGTCATTCCTCCATCGATTCTATTATCTTAGTCATCCTCACCAACATGTTCAGATACTCAGCTTCTCGGTCTTGGGAAATCCTAGCACCTCCACGAGTATTTTTTCTACCCTTTCTACTTGCCATTTTATAGCCTATAACCAATATTATTAATAACCTCAAGATATAAAATTAAAGGAAGGGCTAAAATTAATGGAGGCCCTCCAACAGAAATCCTAAGGTCAACCCTTAAGCATTCCATTTAATCCTATCTATCCCTATCTTACCTTAGTCTTAGAACAGGTTAACCTAAACCTAGAACAAAAATTTATTACCCTAGGCCTGAGATCAATATCGATCAACTTAATAACTAAGTCCTAACTCAAGTCAATTCCAACTTATGCAAACTAGAACACCAAGGATTTCCCAACCTGACTTAATTATTCTAAGCCTTTATCTACTTATTCAATCAGTCCTAATCAAGCTTCCGTAAGCGATTCAAATCATTTCTAAGACATCTCTTTTCCTTGATACCGTTTGTGATGGAACTGGTTATTTTTTTCTAATAATCTTCGTTAATAATCATACCAAACTAACTCCCATAAGTAACTAACATGGAATTTCTATAGACAATCGGGCAGAATTTTCTCTAAAATTGGGCAAAAACCTAATACAAACAACCTATATTTTTTACATTCTGGACAACATACAAATAAATAACTTTCACATTTATTCATTTCACAAAACATGAGATCAACAAAATGCCATAACATCCGTGGCTCCAAGATAATATATCCTATCCACTATCTTGGTTCAAAAGGGAGATGTCATCTAGAACCTGTACAAATCTAAAAGTAAATAGTGGAAGTAAAACTATGTCCAAAATATAAACCTACGGAAGCAGAAATACCATTCCAACAAAAATACAGAACATGTCATAATCTATTAATACATAATTTTCATCCACAATTTAGGTATTTACATTCAAACTAATTGGACTCCCAAAATAGGCTTTGAAGCTCCCAAAATCTTCAAGATAGCTTTAAGGCTTCCAAAAGCCTGCTGGCTAGGTTGAATTTATTCCTTTTCTTCAGAAACTAACTCTACTGTATCATCTGGAGTTGAAAAATAAAAGAGTGAGTTGAGGCCCAACAAGATTGTGACGGAGCGGGTCATAATTTCCATAGAATTCTCCGTCAAACAGGTTTAGAACAGAAACAAATTCGAGCATAGTTTCCTCTGTACCTAGACCAAAATTGAAAATAACAACCTGTGTTAAACAATTTTCCCAAGCACACAAGTATCCATTTATGCCACAGCACTCCTACAACACACATACACATGATCACAAGGCCATATCCATCCATGACTTTAATATAATCCTATCTACTAAATAAAAAAAACATATAAGAGATGCCGTTAAGGACCTGTAAAGAAATCTAGAATACAGAATAACGAAAGCAACTGTAAACCTACGGAAGCAATATTCTATATTTCATCATACACATGACATACATTTCACATACGAAATCTATATACACAAGATCTATAACAAAATCTAGTATTTACATTCAAACTGTTTCTTCTCTAAGTCTCAAAAAATACTTCGGGTCTTCAAAAGTCTTCATGCTAGACTTTAAATTACTCTCTCTCGTTTGTACCAACTCTACAGTCTCCTCTGGAGGGGAAAATAGAAACTAGTGAGTCAAAACCCAACAAGGTACCAAAACATATAGAATGTAATGCTTTTACACAGAACATATATTCCATAAGGAAGAATACTACGATAACATCTCAAAAATAGAGCATTCACGTGAATAGGTTTTTATAAATCATAATTCATGCTTTCCTATAAAACATAACTATACTACAATAAAAATTACGATAATCAAAAGAACATAAGCATTAACGAAAAATAGGAAGGATGCATATCGTGCTTTGCTGAGTTTTCAGCCTGATTGTCCTTGTTGGCCTTTGTTCATTTGCCCGGTGTGACTGTGCAGTTTCCCAATTTGGACATGAAGCTAAATTGGATTTGAGGATTTGGTAGTGATATCTCCTGGATATGCTGGTAATCTTGGTTCTGCCGGTATGGATTTTGGTCTGGTTTGCTGGCATGCAGCACTCCGGTGTCCGTCTCTCTCGAGCGACCTGTTTGGGCAGCCTTCTCCATTCGATGACGTGGAAAATGCCATCTGGGTTCTTTGCCCGTTTTGATAGTGGCAGTAAGGATGCTTGGTTGAAGTGGCAGTTTGCTTTTGTGCCGGTTTCTTTCGCCCGGTGGATTTCTACCCGTTTGCGCCCTCTCACATGCTCTTGGCTAACGTTGCATTGGAGGTGTGGTTGGCTGTTGTGGATGGCGCTGGGCGGAATCTTTGCTTGTGGAGGTGTTACTAGACTCCAGTTGTCCCGGTAGTTTTGCTTTTGTTCTGAGTAGATGATGCTCATCTAGCTATTATTTTTGGCAATTTTTTTGCTCGGTTTCATGAATTGGTTCATGGTGGTGCTCGGGGAAATGCCCTAGCTCGTTGTTCAACCTCTAAATCGGAAAAACACTTGGAGTTTGAACATCGTCTTGTAATTTTATTTATTTTAATTTTAATTTACTTACTTATCAAAAAAAAAGGAAGGATGCATAGTTTTATTTGAACATGTTAGAAATCTATGAGACAGTTCAAAAGCTCATTTGTTAATCCAAAATTCTATGTTTGATATTCTGAGGACCCATCTAGTATACTCTATTAGTCGGGGGACTAATAATCGAGGATAGATTGTATTCAATTCCTACAATCAAAAGCTGATAGTTCCGATAGTTTGATAGTTATCCTTGATTACCACAACCATAATGTTCTAAGGCATGTCGGAGAACCTTATCTAACTGTTCAACAGTTCTAGGTCTATTTTTCTTGCTGATTAGTTAATTCAATGCATTTGTTGAAAATTCTATAACCAAAGTTCATCATATTTCAAAGCCAAGTTCAATTTTCATTCAATTACTCTTTTAGATGATTTCAGAGGTTTCCATAGTTTGATAAGTCTTTGCACAGTTCATTAAGGCTTTCCATAGTTCGATAAAGCTTTCCATAGTTTGATTATGCGATTCCATGAAATGATTTCAATACAAATAGTTTGATAAATGTTATAGAATGATAATTTACATTTAAGTCGTCAATATTCCAAGTTTCCGATAAAATTTTCCTAAATTTTCGTTCTAGGGTTCCGGGCAAAATTCTTGGACAGTAATCGGACACTAAAAACATATCTATTTATAAAATCAAGGCCATAGTCCAAATGCATATACAAAATCGTGCATTTAAACAAAAAACCACCAATTTTTGAGTTAGGGTTTACGATATATGGTCCGGACAGAAAATAGAGGCAAAATGTGAGCTAAATCATGAAATCGGAGTTATCGGACACAATATATTCACATAAACATGAACTTTAGTCCAAAAGTCATGAGATTCATGCATTAGTCATGTCAAATATTACAAAACAAGGTTTTCGGAGCATAAACAATAACGTGAAGATATTAAAACACTGTAAAAATGATATATAACGTCCGAGGTACACTTGTCTGAGCCTAATCTATCGTTATTTTTATCCAGATCAGAGTGGAACTCATGGATTTCTTCCACTTCTCTTCCCTTTTCCCTCTTTTCTCCTTCTCCTCTCTGCTAAACATCGTCGAAATGCTGCCAAAATCACGCGTCCCCCTTTTATAATCGTCGGGGTGCTTGAGCGTTACTCACGAGGCCATTCTGCCACTCCTTTACCACAATCCGCGCTGACAAGGCCATCGAGCACGTGATTCTGTTATTCTTGCCCTAGCTTTGCCTCAGGCGATGCTCGGGCAGATAGTTCTGCTAGCCCACGTCAGGCTTGTGCCTGGAGTGCTAGTCCGACGCCGAGCGCAATTCCCCTTATTTTGCCTCCGTTCTTAGTTTTTTACATTTTTTTACCCTAATCTTTAATCATGAATAATTGAACTGCCTCTTAATTACCATAATTTTGGAAATTGGAACATCACAATGGAAGTTGACGTTGTCCCCATTCCATATCTTCCCATTCATCTACTCCTGGGAGAAGCGATCCATGTGCTCCAACTGCTTTGTTTCGTTGGCTTCCTTAGCAGCTATGTAGGTGTGAGGTTTGAGTTCCCAAATCATAGTAAATTCTAGTAATTAAATTGATATAACTAAGTTTGGGATTAGTAAAATTGAGAAAAGTAGAAAATCAGTCTTAGTACAGCAAGCAACAGAGCTGGCCTCACTGCTGGCTCGAGCCCAGTAAAAAGCGCAAAAAATAGATTGCTTCGAAAAGGCCCACACACGCCGCTCGCATGAGTGCAAAGAAGGGCGCAAGGTCCAGTAGCTATTGTGCATGCCGCTCGCTTGAGCGAGATGAAGGGTGCCTATTTCTGTGTGGGTGTGCTCGAAGAGTGCTTGTTAGGTGCTCGAAAGCGAACCTGATTTTTAGCCACCGACTTGATTTGTTTTCATTTTTAAAAGGGGGAGAAGAGAGAGAATCCCAGGGCTCAAAGAAGAACAACAAAGGAGGGATAGGAGAAAAGGGATTCTTCGTCAATTTTGATCTAATCAGAGTAAGAAAAACGGTAGATCGAGTAAAGGTAAGTGTACCTCGAATGTTATTTTCCATTTTGACCGCTTTTTAATATCTCCTATTTTGTATTTATGCTCTAAAACGCCCTTCCTCTATGGTTTGATGTTAATAGTGCATGCTTCTCTAAATTTTACAGACAGATTTCATGTTTACCCATATGTATCATGATTTATGGCTTCGATTTCATGATTAAGCATGCGTTCAGTTTTGATTTATATCTAGAATCTTTGTATGAAACCCTAGAACGAAAATTAAAGATTTGGTGTTTATGTTTCTTGAACCTTGAGATGTAAATGTGATTTTGTAAAATGTTAATGTTTATGAGATGATTTTTATCTGAAAATTTTTCATGGAACTGCACTATTATATTTCTAAGAAAGTTCTGAAGCTATCTAAAGGTTTATTAGTATGAGTTTGACTAGCGCTTGAGGTATAATGAGCTAAGAGTTAAGAGGAATGGATAAGAATATTTCTAGTTCTGTTAAATCGGTAAGAAATCGGACCTAGGACTGTCGTACTGTCAGATAAGGTTCTTTGGCATGCCTTAGAATGTTATGGTGGTAATCAAGGATAACTCCATCCATGGAGTGATACGTGGTTCGCTTTTGCTCAGAGCATTAACATCTAGAGGGTAGATTCTGAGTCTGACCTACCTTTGGGAAGTATTTCTATAACTGATCCCGCTAGAAGGGATATTACTGTACTATTTCTGGCCTTTGATTATGTGCGAAACACAATCTATCCTCGATTATTCACCTCCTCGGCTAGTAGGGTCTACTTGTTTGGGTCCTTCGAATAATAAAGTTGAATTTCAAGAACAGGCAAAGTCTAATATTGATTTATGATTTTCGATACATGTTTATATCAATTTATGATTTTCTCATGGTTCCATATGTGTTTCTATTCTTTGGCAATTCCCATGTCTTTGGCTTTACTACATCCATGTTCTATATGAAATATTAATATTTGCATATTTTATGATACCTTGCTGGATTTTGGCTCACTCTTGCTATTTTTTCCCTTTCCAGATGAGACAGTAGAGTTAGTACCAGACGAGTAAGAATAGACAAAGCTTAACGAAGAAGATTTTTGGGAGACTCAAGACTCGTTGAAGGTTTTGGGAGTTCTGATAGCTTGAATGTAAATGACTAACTTATGGATGGAAATTGTATATTTATAGTCTTAGCATGTTATGTGTTTTGTCAAAACAATATTTGTGCTTCCGTAGATTTATCTTATGGAAATAATTCTACTTCCGCTATCAGAATTTTGGATTTCTACGGGTCCTAGATGGCATCTCTCGTCTGAATGTAATGTAGTAGATAGAAATATTAAATTGGAGCCACGAATGTAAATATGGCGATAGAGGATCCTATGTTGTATTGTGAATATCTATTGAAGTCTTTTATTTGTATGCTTGTCAAGGTTGTATAAATTTCAGGTTTTTTGTATTGGTTTTTGTCTAGTTTTAGATGAGACTCTACCCGATTTTCTATAGAAATTTATATTATATTATTTCTGAGTATTAGTTTTATTTGTTTATTGACGAAAATTATTTAATAAAAATAATTCGTTCTATCAGAATAGGTATGGGTGATGGCCTCGGCCTCACAGAATGTTCATCTATCCTTGTGGGCGAGATGCTTAAGTGCTAAACACTATAAGTGGTGCTTGAGCACTAGTCGGGCCAACATCAGGCACCACGGCTAAATATTACGATGCACGAGCATCACCTCGGGCGCATCTTGAGCATGGGCATTTTGTCTCCATGCACTTAAGTATCCCTCAATGATGCATTAAGCACGAGCATTCTGCCAATACGCATTCAGGTGCCGAGTGGGCATCCCTCAAGTATGATCATTCTATCTTCCCACGATTTTGGTGTGCATTAGGTGCTGGTCAGGCATCCGTCCACTCAATGTAATCCAATCCAAATTTGACTTTTGATCCAATTTTCTTCATCTTTTGATCTCAAATTTAATTATATCAACTTAATTAATTAAATATATGATAAAATTTAAACTCAAGCATTACATTTCTCTCTTTCTTATAAAAATTTCATCATCAAAATTTTAGATACCTTATCGATGAAATAAGTGTTGATACTTTTCCCAAATTTCATCTTATTTTTCCCACGTGGCCTCTTTATATGAATGATTTCTCCACAAGACTTTTACCAATGGAATTATCTTTGTGCAAGACACTTGATCTCTTCTTCCCAAAATCTAAATTGGTTTATCAATATAAGTCAAGTCTTCATTTATCTTCAATGATTAACATTCAATATTGTTCGTCGGATCTTACACATATTTCTATAACATCAATATGTGGAATACATTATGGACATTTTCCAAATTTGGGGGTAGAACCACTCTATAAGCTACTTTACCAATTTTCTCTAAAATATCAAATGGTCTAATAAACCTGGACCTTAATTATTTTTAATACCAAACCTCAAGATTCCCTTGTATGAAGATATCTTCAAAAGTACATAATCTCTAATATTAAAACTCGGTTTCTATCTCCTCTAAAAAACATAGCTCTTTTGCTGACTTTGAGCAACTTTCAACCGGTCATAAATCAAATGAATCTTATCAGATGTCTTTTAAATGACCTCCGGTCTCAAAAATCTCTAATCCCCGGACTCCACCCAATAAATTGGGGAATGACATTGCCTTCCATTTAAAGCCCCAAATGGGGCTATACCAATACTCACTTTTATCTGCAATGTGCAAATAATAATAATAATAACTATTATTATGTGCAAATTCAGTCAATGACAAATAATCATCCTAATTGCCTTTTATCTCCAGAATTGAACCTCTTAACATGTCCTCAAAAATCTGAATCATTCGCTCCATTTGTCCATCCGTTTGAGGATTATAAATTGTATTGAATTTTATATTAGTCCCTAATTGTGATGGAACAGATTTTTTGTTCCTCAAAAGCTTCCGTCAGGATAGAAACATAATTAACGAGACTATCAAAATAATTCTTCCTATAACATACAAACAAAGGATCACGTGTGCCATCCATGGCACAAATCTATAAAAAAATTAGCTACACCAACAGTTCAATAATGAGATGCCGTCAAGGACCTGTACAGTAAATCCAGAGTTAAGAGCGGAAGTAAACTAATAACCTTCAGAAGCATAGCTTTCCCTTTTTACAGTCATACATAACATATGCTCTTCATATAAAAATCCACATGTTATAGAACATCCATAAACATACAGTCAGTATAAAAAAATCACATTCCAGCTAAGCCTTCACATCAATGGCTCTTCCAAAATAGCTCCAATGCGCTAAGGTCCTCAAAAGTCTTCAACAACACCTCTCTGTTTACTCTTTCCCATTAAGCAGTAACTCTACTGTCTCATCTAGAGGGAGCAAAATAATAAAATAGTGAGCCGAGGTCTAGCAAGGTACATGCACATGAGCTGTAAAATGATGATGCAGAATGGTCATATAACTATGCATGAACGGAATAGTAATAAGAATATAATCCAGGAAAATAGAGAAAACATACTTTGATAGTATTATACTTCAGAATAAAAAATCAGTAGTCGGTATATAGTATTCAGTAAACCATAAATAGTCATCGATACTTCATAACATAACATATCAGTAATCAGTATGGTAATATAACATATCGGTAATTGGTACTTCATATTCGGTAATCGGTACGGTAATATAACATATCGATAATCGGTACTTCATATTCGGTAATCGATATGGTAACATAACATATCGGTAAAATAGTAAACGGTATTTCCTAACATATCGGTAAGACAATAAATGGTACTTCGTAACATATCAGTATATACCCTGCCAGTATATCCTACTAGCTGAGGGGGTGAATAATCGAGGATAGATTGTGTTCACTCCACACAATCTAAGGCCTGTAATTGTCATATGTGTATCCCATCTCACAGGATTGGTACGGTATGCCACCCAAAGGTAGGCCAGTAATGGTAATTCCTCTTAACCGTAATGCCCCGAGGGCAGGGCTGACCACAAATAACTCCATGGACAGAGTTATCATCGATTACCACCGTAAAGTTCTAAGGCATCACCCGAGAACTTATCCGGACTATAGTCAGTCCCGGGTCCCAAAATAATTGTAACAAAAACCATCTCTTTATGAAAAATTCATTTTTCAAAATCAGACTTTAACAGTATACTTTCAGCTAATCTTCAAATCTACATGGAAATTTCATCGGTATAAGCCTGTACATATTTTCAAAAACAAATTATACTGGAAGCCTAATCTCGATGTTAATTAACTTTCATATAATAGAGGCTACATTCAAAACTCATCAAAACCTCTTCATTTTTGCACATAGGGCTTCGCCAAAACCTTCAGACTCAAATCGATCTTTAACATGTACTTGTTTCAAGAAATAAATGTCATAGATTCCATACATACACATTAAATCATGCAATTTACTCAAGCTACATAACATTTTTGAGCTATGATTTCATCACATACTTTTCGAGACAAACCGAACAGTATTTTTATGCTTATTCACAAAATTGAAGCCATAACTTACAATAAACATGGATAAACAAAAAATCTAACCGATTAATCGAAGGAAACATGTTTCATTTACTTTAAACATGCATCAATATCATTTTCGCAACATTTTCATCAACTTTAAAGCAAGAGAATTGGTGAAAATGAAAAATAACGTCCATAGTACACTTACCTTGGCCCAATTTACAGTTATTTCTACCGGAAGTGGATTGGAACAAGTGAGTCTCCTTTTCCCTCTTATGTTCTTCCCCTTCTTCGTTCGTGCCTCTTCTCTTTTTCTCCCACATCCTCCTTTCTCCTCCTATTTATAATAAACAACATCAGAATGCGGATAAAAGTTGGGGCCACGCTCGAGAGCACGTTGAGTGCTTAGCGAGCGGGCCGTGTTCTGCTTTTTGTGCTCGAGAGCCTTCGAGCACTCAGGGAGCAGGCAACCTTCTATTTTTCATGCTCGAGTGCCTTCGAGCACTCAGTGAGCTGGCTAAATTCAATTAAATATGCTCAAGCGGCCAGCAGGCGTGCGGCGAGCAGGGCTGCTACTAGATTTTATGCTCGCTGCAGCCGCTCAGGCACACAGCAGGCGCCATTCGACTGCTTACTGAACTCGGGTATTTTTCCAACTTCTTACTTTTAACTATCACTTTTTCACTACATACATGGCCTCTTAATGATATGAATCATCTTAATTACATCTAGTTATCACATTTTCGGTTTCGGGTCCTCACACTCTTCCCCACTTAAAGAGATTTCATCATTAAAATTGAGTAAACTACATACCTCAAGGGAATAAGTGAGGATACTTGCTTCGGATCTCCTCTTCGTGCTCCCAAGTGGCCTCCTTCGGTGAATGATTTATCCAAAGCACTTTCACCAGGGGGATGAACTTCTTTTTTTTTGGTAAGTAAGTTAAATGAATTAAATAAAATAAAAAATACAAAAATGATGTTCTAATTCCAAGTGTTTTACCATCTTAGAATTAGAACAACGAGCTAGGGAATACCCCGAGCATCACCATGAGCATAATCATGAATGGATGAAAAGAAAATAGAAAACCACACCTAGGTGTAATTTGTCTAAAACGACCGTATACAATCCGGTCAGATAACACAAAAAAACCTAAAAAATAGATTGAACAAGGAAATTACTAATGGGAGCTCCAGCATCATCAAGCCACCAGGGACCAGAATCAGCAAGTCCAAAACCTGCACCCAATGCCACTCCGCCCCACAATGAAGGAAATCCAATGTACTCCGACCAATGCACATCGGATTCTATAATGCACTTCCGCAGCCAGAAAAAGGTACTTCATCCAATGCATTCTGGATTCCACAGCGCACTTGGGCCTCCAGAAAAAAGCACTCCGGATTCTGAAAAGCCACTCCGTCCAATGCACTCTGGATTCAACAAAACACTCTGACTGTCAGATAAGGCGCTCCGGATTCTACAATGCCACTCTTGCAACCGAGCCACTTCACCCAAGGAGACAAAAGCCACTCCGGATAAAGGGCACAAGCACTCCGGAAGCTAAATCAAGGTCACTTCGTCCAAAGTGAGGACCAACATACCGTCCAAGAGTCAAGAAACCACTCTGCATAAGGAACAACTGAACAACGGAAGCATGAGTGCAACGGAAGCATGATGGACCTCATTCCCTGAGGGAAGCATGAGTGAAGCATTGAGGAGAGGCACTATGCTGGGAATGAGGTCCATCACGTACCCAACTCTGCCTCTAGGCCGGATGAAGATTCTGGGCCAGTGTTATGCACTATCCAGCCCCCTACCAATTCCGGCCCTCAGGGAATAGCTACGCCTAATAATCCTGTGAGCCTAGACCCAGCTTATTATGGATCTGACTCTATTAGTTCTGATGGTAAGTCTAAGAAGAGGGGCTCAAAATCCTCTAAGAAATCCAAAAACTCCAAGGGGCCTAAAAAAGACTGATCCCCCTCTTCCCGGTTTCTCATGACTAATATAGCATGCTGGAACATGAGGGGACTCAATGGGCTGGTGAAAGCCCATGAATTCCGCAACCCCATTGGATCTCACGGGTGCTGTATTGTTGGATTGGTTGAGACTAAAGTTACGGAGAAAAATGTAACCTCCATTTCGGCCAAGATTAACCCTCAAT
>JAOVVI020005169.1:0-16783 GCA_028571085.2 Nepenthes alata
AACCAAGATTCAGGTGCTATAGTTTGGGCCATCTTCTGTAACTCATTATTTTGAGTAAAGTACATGCTGCATCGAGTATGAAGTCATCTTAAATTAGCTGTTGGGCTCACATGCATGGAAATGAAATTCAAAAAACTAAGATTCATGCGGTTCTCCCAGTTCAAGCAAGCTGTGAAGCATGCTATTTGGTGAAACTGGCAGCAATTTATTATGAAAGGACTAGGATTTTCTAATCGGGATTCATTTAGACCTTGTAAGAATGGCGGAAGTCAAGTATTGACAAATATATAATACACGTAATGTATGTTCTTTACCAAATGTAAATAAAAATTGATTTCTACAAAAATATGTATTACTAAAATAAATTTGAAACAATAAAAAATTAACACGGATTTTAGTGACAAAGGGAAACCTCGGTAATTAATTAGTTATTGAGTAAAACTTGCTGAGTTTCTCCATCCAATAAAAGCAATGCAATAGTAAGTTAACTTACAGTCTAGGTAGTACAGACGCATTGAATATTAGTCAATTTACTTCAAACTTGTGACTCTTACTAAGAAATTTTTTAACTTTGCTTGTAGTAGCGAAATCAAATAGTTTCGGATCTTCTTATTGAACTTGCTTTACTTGCTAGTGAATCTCAGTATACTATTGGATCTTCGTGTATATGCCAGCAATGAACTAATAAGAGTTTACATGTTGGAGTAAGTGTGTAAATAATAGATGAGAAGGTTGGGTGAGAAAACCTTGGTAATTTATCTCAAGAGAATAGTTTTTTTATAGGTAATGAATCTTTTTTTACACTACCGTTTTTTCTCTCTATCTCTTCAGTCAAGAATAAGAAAGGTATATGTAGAGTTGGTTGAAAATTAGGTTAAAACGCGTAGCTGTTGAAAAAGCATCGCCTCACCGCACGTACACCTGAAGCGCGCATCAGGCGCATAGGCATCAATAAGAAGGCAGCTCCAGCGCATGTGCACCATACAGGCGCATATCAAATGTGGGTATACTGGGTCAAATGCGTTCATGCACAGCTTAGACGCATATTGGGTGCGGATATACGGGACAAAATGTGCTCATGCGTGAATCTAATGTGAAAATTGGAAGAGGGTGCATTTGCGTAGAATAGGCGTGCATTTGGCACTCGTCTTCATTGGTGTTTGAGAATCCTTTAGACCAACTATATACCTAGTTGTGGAATATGCTAATATAAGATCTTCCTAACAATCTATTCCTTTGACAATTTCATGAAAAAATTCCCTATAAGACAAAAACTATGAATATATGAATCACGGGTTCATGCACTCCCGAGATAGAATCGATGTATATAAATATTTACTCCTTAAAAAATAGCAAATGATGGCACTTAAATATATATTCCTTGTTAGATAAGATTAGTGCAAATATATGTAGACATAAACAACAGAAAATTATAGTTTATTAAGAAGGATTAATACATAACAATAATGGAGAATTATAAGTTTAAATTCAAATCTAGCAATACATCAATGCTTCTCGACAAAATACTCTATTCGCCCTTTTTGTTAGGAATTCCAAACGGCTGTGTCAATCATTATTGGAGTGGTCACTGTCCCGCCTCAAATGAAGCTTATCAAAGATATGATCCAAGCTTCCTCTCATGTATGTGTCGTGGTCATTGAGCTGGTCGATGTGGGTGTTAACACGCCTAAATCCCTCAAGGACATGAGACTCTACGTGCTCAGCCGAGATTGATTGGTAGATGTGGTGGCGAGTTGGTTGAACACCCTAGAGAGCTAACCCATGATGCCAGAGAGGCTGATGAGGAGGACAGGTCGGTTTGATGGGGCTAGGGACAGACTAAGATGCGTCGGAACTTGGATAATGCTCATCCATAGGATCATGACGATTCAGAAGTGGCAGTGGGTATGAAGGGGTATGAGTCTGGCTTTGCTCAAACATCATGCGGCCGATGGTTTTGCCTAAAAGGATATGGGATAAATCTGGAAAGGAGACCGCCAAAACCATGATCAGTCGTTGAATGAGACAACCATGAGGAGGTTGTCGTCCTTCTTGCTGGCAAACACGGAAATCATGTGTGAGTAGGGATGCAAAGATTAATTGGCCACTCGAGAAGAGCATAGAGGAATAAAGTTTTGTCGAGAGGAAGGGTGGCATTATGTGTGTGACAAGAAAAATATTGGTAAGCCTGATCTGAGACATAAGCCGGCGGGTGTGAGATGCTTTATTTTAAAAATATTTTCATGCCAAGTTATGAGAGCTCCATGAAGTAAGGAAGCGATATCATCAAATAGAGGCATCTCATGAAAAGAATATGGGTAGTCGGGAAAAGGCACCAATGGGAGATGCAAGTACTCGCAATAACCTTTGAAGTGATTTGAAGATTGCTCACCCTCGAAAAAGTAGGAAAAGAGTTTAGTTCCTTGTCAATATTATGTATATTTGGAAAACATTTTTGGATAATGAGGACTGATTGAGGGGTTAAGTTTATGCGGACTGTTTCCCAGTGCCAATCAACAAAAATAGAATAGATGGAGCAATTGAGAAAAATGAGTTTGACCTCTTATTTAAGGTGAGCTGCCGGTGGCTCATTTGTTTCTAAAAGAGATCTTCCACAGCGACATTGATAAAGCGATCGGACTCAGAGGAGGGGCCACTTGTAGGATGCTTTTTGGAGGCTTTCTTGAAAAGGTCATCTGAAAACAAAATGAGAAATTTACTTGTAAAAACCACAAATCTAAAACAATACGGAAGAGGAACAGAGATTGAAACCCAAACCCACCAAGGCAAGGTTGCACGGGAGTAACTTCTACAAATCTTAGTTAAATGATACCTAGATCATGAAGTGGAGATGGCCAAGATGTGGGTGAGTTTTGAAACAGACCACTTAAAACTATACACTCCTAAAATGTTTTGATCTACTGCCAAATCTCACAAACGCCAACAAAACCCAATAAAATTTGGTCAGAAGCGTAGATATCTCATTAAAGGAGATGGGAAATCACTATTATGGTGGAGCATAGCTTGCACCAAGGATAGAAGACACAAGAGCTTGTGAGAGAGGAGAGATGGAGAGAACATATCTTTGATTATTCTTGGATTTGGAAGAAATGAGTAGACTTGGCATGGATGAAGGTAGGGAGAGTGATCAGAGTGATGAGAGCAACATGAAGGAGAGTTAGAAAAATTAGGGTCGATGCATGAACAATGGTAGAAGAAACAAGAATGCTGTAGATTGACACATGGGCGCTGATTAGGCGCACTTCAAGCGTTGTAGGTAGGAGAAACGGCTCATGAGTATGGGAGAGCTGCGCTTCCGGCGTTGATATTCTAGACGAAATCCATTTGAGTGTGTGATAGGTGCGCATTAGGTGCAATGCACAATGACTAGCGAATTAGGTGTGTGAGAGGTGTTGGAGGCAAATGAGAAGCGGCTCATGAGCAGGACATGGGCTTACAATATTTTTGTTTTATTTTTATTTTTACTTTTATAAAACAAGTTAAATTATTTCATAGGCAATGCTGCCTTTTGGTCTATAAGATTACTCTTATTGATCTAGATGTTTTTCGGGAGTTAACTTTTTTTATCAATTTTTTAATTTCTTGATCAATTGTTTAATTTGGTAGACAAGATTACTAACATATTTGATTTGTTTATGATCATTTCTCAAACAAATGTTTAAACAATGGAGACATATATGACCAGTTTTTACTGCATCCATGACACATAGGACTAGTTTTAGAGATATATTGGATTGATTTCTTGGTTGGTTCTCAAAAGTATTCTTCTTAGTCATCTCATTTGATTGTTCTTGTGCAGGACCTTTAATAGTTTTCTTCCTAGGGACAGAGGAAGTCTGAACAAAAATAGTTTTAGAGATGAGGTTGAGTTTAAAACTTTGTTTATATTCTCAAGTTCTTGATATTTATTTTTTATGAGGTTGAGTTTGGTTCAAAGCGATACTTTCTCTTTTTTATATTTGAATAATTTTTGGTTAGTTGACTTGTTAGTTCTTTTGAATTTTAAGCATTCTCTAAATCATTTATCGTAGGGCTCCTAAAGGTCGCTATAATCATTTTCTGACTCATATTTAGAGTAATCAGATTGTTCTAATTTTTCTTCCAGATTTTCTTCATGTCTAATAATAGAAGTCATGAATTCCGTAAAATTTACCTCATCTTCTTCTGTAGATCTTTCATTGTTATTCTCATCCCCTTCATCATCATTCAAAGTAGCATTCATAGCTTTTCTTTTTTGTTGTTTAAAATTGGGGTAGTCAATTCGAATATGGCCAAAGCCATGACATTTATGATACTGCACTCGTTGAGGTTTCTTGTTTATTAGCCCTTGATTTCTCTATTATCTTTCTTGCCACTTTTTTGTAGGTTTGATCCCTTTGTTTATCAAAAGTTCTTTTGTTATTTTAAAGAACTTTTTGAAATTTCTACAAATAGGGCAAAGTCTTCATTCCTTGGAGATTCTTTATTAGACCCATCATCTATTTCTTTTTTAATGGGTTTTAGGGCGATGAATTTATTTTTCTTAGGCCAAAACAATGTATATTTATAAATTTATAAGGAGCTAACAAGTTTTTCAATTTTAACTTTGTCAAGATTTTTGTTCTCTTCTATAGTTATGACTTTAGGTCTAAATTATTTGGGAAGAGATCTCATAATTTTATGAACAATTTGATTTTTAGGGATTCTTTCACAATAATTAAAATGAAATTAATTATGTCATTTAATTTGACATATAATTCGTTAAAAATCTTATCTTCTTTCATTCTAATTTCTTCAAATTTAGTAATAAGCAATTGTAATTTAGAGTTCTTTAACTATTTTGGTATCTTTATGAGTGATTTTAAGAATTTCTTAGGCTTCTTTTGAGCTTCTGTCCTTGGAGATACTTTAAAACTCCACTGGGAAAATTACCATGAAAATAGCATATAAGCCCTTGCTATTTTAACTACAAGCATTTAATTCCTTATTGGTCCATAAATATAACTTTTGTCTTATTTGTGTTATCAACCGTGCTCCGGGGTGGAGTCCACCTAGATTGAGTACTCCCCCCACACTTGTTCTTCCATAGACTTTAAGAATGTTCTTATGAAAACTTTCTAATACGCATACATACTTCCATCATATGCAATTACTCTCATCAAAAGAGGAAGGAATGGACAGGGATTGACTAGAATTTATCTAGTTAATAGGGTTAAGGATCGAGGTAGGGCTCTGATATCAAATGAAATGACTAGGGGATCCTTAATCACGATTCATTTAAATCCTTTAAGAATACTGGAAACCAAATATGCATGAATATACAATACACATAATTTATATTCTTTAATAGATGTAAATAGAAATCTATTTTCTCCAAAATATATATCATTAGCCTAAATATGAAATAATAAAGAAATATAATATACAAATTTAAATAACGAAGGAAAATCTCGATAATTAATTAGTTATTGAGTAAAACTGTCTGAGATTCTCCAGCTTGTGAAACCAATGCAATGTGAAATCAACTTACAGTTTGGGTGATACAGACGCATTAACCCTTGACCGACTTACTTTTAACTTATGACCCTTACCAATGAACTTATTGGATTTTCTCGCAATAGTGAAATCAGATAGTTTCTGGTCTTCTTATCGAACTTATTTCACTTATTGGCGAATCTCTGTGCACTAGTGGATCTCAGTATCCAACGCCATCAACAAAGGTTTGCAAGTTAGAGCAAGCGTGTAAACAATGAAGGAGAATGTTAGATAAGAAAACCTTGACGATATTTCTCAAGATAATAGCTTGGTTTCCTCAAGTAATGAATCTTTTTTTACATTAAGTAATAAGAGCTTTGGGTTTCAACTGTTTTTTTTCCGTTCTCTCGTACTCTAATCAAGAATAAGAGAGGTATATATAAAGTTTGTTGAAAATTATAGCAGTGGTTGAGAAAGCAGTGCCCTAGCGCATGTGCATTACTTAGGTGCTTATCAAGTGCAAAGGCATAAACAAGATGGCAATGCCCTGGCACACATGTGCCGTGCAGGCGTACATCAAGTGTAGGTATATTGGGTCAAATGTGTTTATGCGCTGCTCAGGCACGCATTGGGTGCTGGTGTATTAGACAAATGCGTTCATGTGCAATTCAGACGTGGATCAGGTGTAGAAATTGGAAGATGGCTAATTTGGATAGAATAGACATATATCTAGAGCTTGTCGTCATTGACGCTTGAGAATTTTTCAGTGCTTGAAAATTTTTCAGACTGCCTGTATACCTTTAATATATATGCCAATACATATATTCTTAACATAGTAGATTGCTTTAGACTTATGAAGACTCCTGTATTTGTGTTACATTCTCCCTAAGAAGAAGACTCTCACGCACGGAAAAATGCCATAGTTAATGGCTGGAGCTTCTATATTTTTTCATGCTGTGGATGTCATTTAAATTAGATCACTATCCTGTATGCATGTGAGAACGATAGTTCTGAGTTTCTTTCAGCCAGTTCCCAAGTATTGGAGACCGCCGTCTTTGTTAAGAGTTTAGAGGCCTTTGTTATTATTATTGTAAATAGCGCAATGCATGTAGAGCAAGTAAAAGAGAATTACTTGCAAGTATTGAAGGACATGGTAACTTTTCATAATATTTAGGTTATAAGTACGTAAGGTAGGCATTTTTCCCAACATTAGTAAGAGAGTAAGCTGTGTTTGTTATTATAGGTTCTGTACATTTTAGATTGTAAATAGCTATTCATGTGGAGCAAGTAAACGGGAATTGCTTGCATGCATTGAAAGGACATGGTAAAGTTTCATAATAAGGTAGTTATTTTCCCCAACATTAGTAAGAGAGAATATTGTTGTAAGCATGTATGAAGTTGTAATTGCTGACAGTAATTCAATTCATCTAGGAAAAGCAGATGAGATTGCAAGATCTTTTAATTGCATTACATTCACTTTGTTATTTCTCCAATTTGAATGTAACGCCATTTTTTGTTTCAAGTCTTGTGGACGTGAAATTTTTGATGTTGAAAATAATGGCTTCTCTGGCTATTTTCTTTTTTTCCCATTTCAATTTAATGATTCGACATTTATTCTAAACTATGCAGTTCATTTCATTATCTTTACCTGCTTGCTTAACAGTGGTCAAGTTCATTTAGTGGTACCCATGGTGAGACCAACCAGAGCGAGTTGGCAGCTTTCACCTCTTACGCCTTGGCATTTCCTAATAACTTTCTCGCTCTTGTTGACACATATGATGTAAGATTGCTGCATATTTCGTTACTGCCAGCCATATCTCTTCTGCAACTCTTATTTGTCTAATTATGTTCTTTCGTTAGCCTGTGGTTGTCACTAACTAGCTAGTACAGCATCTTAACTTTGTAAGCCATTTACTTTTTATGTGGTATGTGTTAAGCAGTAATCTCATTTGTGAACTTATGAGATCAGTTTTCCGAATGCCATCTCTATTGACTTTGTGCGTCTTCTTACACTTTACAAGCCATATATACTATACAGGGAATTTGGTGCAGTATAGTTTGGACACCTTAACTGCTTCTCCCTATTTACCTATCCTTTTCCCTTATTTATTTCAAATCGGACACTATAATGCCAGAATTTTCGACATACAAACGAAGAAAAGAAGAAACTTTTCTTCTATTAGATGATCTCATAATTTTGTTAACAGTTTTTTGCTTCAAAGTATATACACAGATTCTTTTGGATGGTTGTGAAACTTCAACTTCTGGAATGTCTGTCATGTTTTTTTTTTTTTTTGTCACAGATTAGGACCCACTTCATATCTACACTATTTAATCCTGGAAAAGAATCTCCTTACTGACTAAGAATGGAAGGTATTGAGCGGTAGGGTTATGTAAGGAAGAGAATCTTTGTGGGTTTTTTGTTGTTCACCATGCATTGGGTATTTGTCTTTATCTAATTTGCCAACCTATGACAGGTAGTAGCTCTTTATAGGAACCTTCCCTTTCAATTCCCACTATTCAGTGGTTCACCACCTTGGCTTCTCATAAATTCGTAGAACAACAGGATTTGATGGAGACAATAAACATGTTTTTTTAAGAATATGATGGAGATAATAGCAAATTATTCTCACGTGTCCATTTATTAACAAAGAACAAGGGAAATGGTCAAAAGGTGAAAAGACAGGTTTTTTTTCTGGATTTGATGGACATTTTGTATCTTTGTACATAATGGAAACTCAGGCATGTTCCATGGCCTGTGGGGCAGAGCCAGAAAAATTATGTTTCTGTTTTTTTCCCTTGTTGATTCAAATTTTTGTTTGGGGAGTCCTGTTTAACTTTACTGCTATAGTTAACATTTAATTCTGCAATTTTCACAGGAAAGCCTAGGGATGGAAAACTGATTTTTCACAAATTGCCTAATCTATTAGGAAGTGATTCCTCACACATGCCTGTATATCCATCTGCTTGAATGTTTGTTGATGGCAGTGACTATATTGTCATGATTCTGGTACGAGTAGATAATAACAATGATGCTAAAAATAAAATTTATCCATAATAATTACAGTCTAATAACCAAAACCGGGTCAGACACTGCATACTATTACCATAAACAATATAATATAATCATAGCAATCACAAGAATGACCTAACTATTCTTATCCGGTTTCAAAACGATATATTCCATAAATTGTTGCAAGAAAAAGCATCTAACTGAAAATATCAATATACGAATAGTGGAAAAATTATATAGGACTTCTTAATAGCACATCGGCTCGATGCCTTTAACTGTCACGTCCCAAATCCCGATTCCGATACTAACTTTAACCAAATTATTATTAAATAAATTTAATCATTTAATTAACCTATGGACGTGAACTGTAAGTTGATACCTATACTGACCACAAATAAATAAATTTAAACATACATAGGATCCAAAACATGCCACGTCTTATGTGGCTCCAATGCCGACCAAAAACGTGATGTTAGACCTTACGTACGGAATGGTGCCTGTCCAAAAACATGATCAAAGTACACCAAAATCTGCGGAAATAAATCATACATTGTAAGCTGATATCTGATAAACAAACATCGGACAACTGAAATAATTATATGACCACATTAATATGAATTTATGACAATCAATATTTCATCATTTAGATATCTCAAAAACTGCCCTAAAAATCAAAACAACATTTTATAACATGCTGGAACTGTTCGGAACCTAAACATCAGACTATATTACATCATAATCATAATGTAAATATGTCTGGAAGCCAAATTACATCATTTAACATGTTCTAAAACTGTCTGAAAAATGAAATATTACTATCTAAATAACCGAAATATCAACTAATATCATATGAAGTTGTCTGATCAATTAATATATAACATTAGACCCATTAACCATCGTCTGAACGCCGTTCGAACATAATATAATATAATAAACATTATCCGGAAACATTAAACAGCAATAATCATAATCAAATTATTAATTTACACTTCTCATATCAATTCGACCCGTCAATCTTGTACGATTGGTAAGGACATGTGCATCTCATTTGAGGTGGTTAATAAAAACAGTAAAGAGTGAGTTAAAAGCTCAACAAGGCATTATATAACAATAAACATATATTTTTTCATTAAAAATATAACGGAAGGATCAATACATCGGAATTCAATGACATACCATGAAATTTCATAAAAATATATGTCGAGCTTAATGCAGATTTTTCAGCTTATTCTTATTATGTTTTTTCTTGATCATAGCCATTAAAATATATTCAATTCTTATTTCTCCTTAGTAATCAGGGCCAGTAGGTCTTATCAACTAAAAAAGCAAACAATTGAAGATCGAGTTATATATGTTTCCACACAATCAAAGACCATAAGCTTTTATTCAAGACCCGAAAATGGACCGTCTACATATCACCCTATAGAGGGGGCCAGACGCCGCTTCTTAACCTTGCTTTTACATATGGTCGGATATCGGTATACCACTATAATATATTAATACATGCCAAAATATACTATCCGCTGAATTATAACCTTGATCCAATTTATATTCTTAGGAAAACTCTACCTTTATTCTTAATTCTTCTTAATTTTTTTATTCCCGGAGAAAATGATCGTATATCATAGCATAATTGTGGAGTTTTCTTCCATATTTCAGTGAATCCATACCATGTAAAACTTATTCTTTCTGCGGGATGCTAAATTAATATATAGTGCAGAAATTTCAGCAACAACTTGTAAAAATTCAGCAACTAGTGCAGAAATCAGTTAACTTACAGAATATTTTATTGAGTTTCAGATTATATATTTGACAATTACTAAATGTGCCAGACTATCATTCACGGATTTGGTCATGATAGTTTAGAAATATGTAGTATAAATGCAGAAATCAGCAGCATAAGAGTATTTTCTGCAATTCCAGCCCATAAAGTACACATGCAGAGACTTTATGTGTATTTTCCAATCACATCCAACATATATTTGATAATTTAAAGCATATGGAGCCTCATTTACGAATTTAAAACATGAAAGAACCTAGTTTTAGCAAAAGTTCAGTAAAATCAGTAACCTGGAAGAATTTATGCATATCAAGTTGTATAGCATACATGCCATGTAATATTTTTATGAATTTATGAACATACAAACTTATAATCTTAAGTCCAAAACATGCGATAACAGTGTGTATGAAATTCTTCACATACAAGGCCATTGAATCATAAATTTAAGACATGCATACAGCCATGGAGCAATATTTAGCACATATATACACTAAATTTAAACATGAGTTCTTACTAAATTGCTCTATAAAACCATGGAAAATTGACATGCATGTTCAATGTAAATATACTTGCTTCAAAATTATAAATTGGATGAGTATCGGACAAGAGATGCCCATGGAAATCAGAAATGAACAGTAACAATAGAAGAAGAGCATAGACTGCACTTGCCTTTATTTCAAAATTATCAAATTCTAGTCTTGATTCACTTGAATTGAACTTCCTCAAGATTTCTCTCTCTTCTCCTTGGCTCTCTCTCTTCTCTAGAAATTCTCTGAAAAAAATGATAGAAATTGGCTCAAGAGGTCCTTATATACACAGTTCCGCGCTTGAGCGCAAACTTAGCCGCGCGTCGAGCACAAGGCCTTTGCCTTCCATGCTCGAGCCCGGCTTGAGTGTGCCTCAGGCGCTGCCCCACTATTTTCGCATGCGTCAGGCCTACGTTACGCATACGTCAAGCCTCCATTAGGCACAAGCCATCCAATCCAAATCTTAACTCTTTTGATCTAATTTTTCACATCTTTTAATCTCAATTTTAATTATATCAGTTTAATTAATCATGATTATCATAATTTAAAGACTCGGACATTACGTTAATAGTCTCCAATCAAAATCTTGCAAGAATTCATTACCTGCTAATCTGAAAGAGTTTTAAAAATATTTGTAATTGTAAGCTTAATGTCTAACAAAACATATATATACATGTATAATAATAATAATGAATATGTGTGAGTAAAACAGATGAAATGGAAAAAAATCATAAATCACATGCGAAAATCAGAATATCTAATTTTCAATAAACTCATTTCAAACCATAATTTTATACGAACTGTTTAATATATATGAATATTCAAAATATGTGGAACTTACAAAAAATATTAGAAGACCAAATTATGTAAATGCGTATTTAAAAACATGAAAACCGAATGACTATATCGATAGTATACGAAAATCTAAGAACCAAGGACTGATAAGTAACATGCCAATTAATCGAAGGGCAACTTTGAAGAATGGGCCATACATATTTTAGATAGCCTTAGACCCTTACACTATTATTTAAGACTTGTAGGTGGACTGTCTATAATATCTTATAAAAGGGCTTGAATGTCACTTTCTTTTTCACCCGTGGATGATAAATGCTATTCTTCAATTGCGTATAGTATATTAAGACATGTCCGAATTAATCTATTCACAATACAATGATTCTTATTTTGTCAAATGGGGAACAAATTATTAATTTATTCACAATACAAAATATTTTTTGGAGAAAAAAATATTTTGTCAAATGGAGAACAATGATTCTTACATATTCGAAACTTTTCCAAATAAGAGGAAAAGTGAGACCTTTATTTCATTTTACAAATCAAATTTTTCATCAAATAATTGCATTAAAATAACATATTAGGTCTAATAGTCAAAGATTTATGATTTTGTTTACAATATCTCTCATATAAATTTAAACCTTCAAAATCTTCAAATGTTAAGTAAAAAAAGTAAAATTTCTAAATGTTTAGTAAAAATTAACAAAATCTCAAAATATTCAATAAAATAAACATGCATATAACAACATTCGAAAAAGAAGTGAAAAGGGTAACATGTATGTACAGTTAAACAAGAATTGAAAGGAAAATTGAAAGATTTAAACAATAGACCGTAGAATGGGTTTAGATATATTTGACTTAAAGATTTACTAGATTTGACACGAAATAACCTTGAAATCCTTTTCCTTCATCTTCTCTCTCTTCTTCTTCCTTCTATTTCCTTCTATTTCTCTCTCTTCCTCTCTCCTTTCCATTGCAAATGGCTGAAATTAGATGAAGGGGCTTGTATATACCCAAATTGGCGCATGAGTGCTGATTAGGCATGCATCGGGTGCCATGCCTAGGCATATGCATGCACGAGAGCCACTTGTGGATACCTCATGCATGAATCATTCTGCCCAAATCACGCATAAGCACCCTTTAGGCATAGGGATTCTGCCCAAACACACATTATAATACCACTAGCACCTATTAAGCATTAAACTTGATTCCTCAAACACTAGATTTTTCTTAAAATTTCTGTTATATAATTATTTCCAACATTTTCCCAATGCATATAAATTATGATGCCATAAGCATAAGTTGAGAAATTGGGTATTACATATATTTGTCTTGCTTGTTTGTATTTCATTAGATACCTATGTACACGTGCCACACAGATGCATGCATATAAAAGTACATGGAAATTAGAGCATTGAGGGTGATTTAAGATTCTATGCCAATAACAAAGGTGACATGCTTGCCTGGCTTCCAATGGAAGAGAAAGAGGGACTATCCTTATGAAGAACATTAAAGAATATATTGAGAAGGAATATTAGATTGAAATCCCTGTAGATGAGTTGTTGCAAATATTTACATTCTAGTGCTGAAGCACCAATTTTTAAATTTTACACAGTATTATAGCCTGATATTTTGCTCTCTCGCATGTTACAGTTCCAAGCTGTCTGATAAGCTTTGTTCAGAACAGGTAGAACTTACTGAAAATTTTGATTCACGACCAGTTTACTTTTTGTCCATAATAAATACTTGTCTGGACTACTGTCATTGAGTCTGATTACATTTGTTGTAGAACTCCAAAAATTCTAGCATAATTTTCATGTTATTTACAATTTTACTAGTACATATGAAGTCTATTGATGACCTGTTGGCCATGTATATTCCTGCATTGCCTTATGTTTTTACTGCTGGTGGTTCTTCTTTTTCTGGGATGCGTGTTATACTCAACCTCCCCTCCGGTGAATATTTTTTTCCTTTCCCCCCATTTGGACAGGTCTTTTGACAATGGCTTACATTTACTTCTTGGTGATATCTCACCAGGTTTTGAGGAGTGGAATTCCAAATTTCTGTGCTGTTGCTCTAGCTCTCAGTGATTTGGGGTATGGAAGTACCATACTTTTAATGGCTGTGCTGTTTTCGACTTGTTTGATTTTTATTTATTTATTTATTTGTGAATATGATTTCCTTTAAAATTTCCAGAGTGTATAATTTGCATCTTCTAGCTTAAAAATAAATTTCTGTATGACTTTGTTTTGTTGACTGGCAAGAGATGCATGGAATATCAGGATGATCTGCTACGAACGTCACTGAATGGGCTTGTAAATAATAGCTAATTGGTGTTTGAGAAATTGATGGGGGCAATAAAGAGAAAAAGGAGAAATTTAGAAGGGAGAAATGGGGAGCACGAAGAGGGAAGAATGGAGAAGAGTAGGAACACGTTTGTTACGGGCGACCTTAATGCTCCCTCGAAGTGCATTTCATTTTTCTGTTTTGCCTGTTAATTTTATTCCCAGGTTGTTAGGCTGTTATTTTGTTATGCTTGTGTTTAGTTGTATACTGGCCCACGTGTACTGCCCAATGCGCTATATGTAGCCATCTTGGGTATTGAGGGAAGGAAGAAGAAAACCATTTGCTCTATCTCTCTTCTCGTATCCCCTGTTCCCTCTTTCTCTGCTTTTTCTTTCCCTCTCCCTCCCTATCTTTTCCCTGCTTTTCTCTCTCTGCACCTCAGCCCTAAGGACCTCGGCCATTAACACCGTTGGCACCGAGGGTTTACTGTAGCACACACCGAGGACTCTAACACACCTCGGTCGTTTTCCTTTCTCTTCTTTCCCTCTAATTTTCCTCTGCTGATCTCCCCTCCTGCTATCATCTACTCTGTGTATGCCGTCGTCCTGCTCCTGCCGAGGCCGGCACCACTCGTGCATGCATCAGACGTTGGAAGAGGGAAAATTGAGAGGGAAATTAGGCATATGAGAGAAAACATTTGATCATAGAAAATTTTCAATAATCATCACCACATCAATTACATGGAGAATTAGGCACCCTTTTATAGATGCCAAACTTGAGTAATTCTAGGGAAAAAGAGTTTATTATCCTAATCATAAAAGGAAACATAAAGGTAGCCTGAACAAACTCATCTTAATAATGAGTTTGGACTTGTAAAATAAGATATGAAAATCTCTACAAAAATGCATTAAAATAATGATAATATTACAATTCCCTAAGAAACACCAAGCTTTAAAAGCTTTGAAACCTTCCTTAATTTTGGTCATTCTCTGTATTACTCGTTCCCCATCAGAAATACTAGCATGTGACTTGGTAAGACATGTCTTTTGTAAAGCAATCAACTGAGACGAACAAAACTGAATGGACATAAAGCTTTACTCTTGGTGCTGATTAGAATTGTTTCCTCAAGCTCTTAGAAAGCAAATCGAAAGTGTATTATTTTCAGTGCAGAGTTGAGAAATCTACCTCCCTGCTATTGCACCTCCATCCTATTTTTGGTATATATAAATAGAAGGCCAAAATATTACAATATATCCAGTTTTGATCCTCTGATTGCTCACAATTATCTTAAACAGGATAGGTATCTATAGTCTTTGTTACATTTTGACTGTTTATTTCAATTATGAGTTCTCACTATTTGACTGCAGTTATAAAGCTGTTGGCGTTAGACTGGACTCTGGTGACCTAGCATATTTATCCTGCGAGTCTCGTAGATTCTTTCGTGCCATTGAGAGAGAATTTAAGGTGCCTGGTTTTGAGAAGATGTGTATTACAGCTAGCAATGACCTCAATGAGGAAACTTTAGATCATTTGAACAAGCAGGTAAATAATTGAATAAGTTTAGCATTTCCACTGACCTCCGAAATTTGTCTTCCTACCTATGCACTATTTCATGCTGATGATATAACAGCCGGCATTCTGGACTATATCACTTAGATAAACAGCCGGCATTCTGGACTATGTCACTTGGATAAACTTTGCAAGTGTAAATGCTGACTTGTTTCCCTGGCCAATGTCCTGGATGATCATCTATTTATCTGGTAAATTGTGTTCATGCACTTCACAATACAACTTTTGCCAAACACACGTGCAAATGTGAACCATTATCATGAGTTGGATCAAACTTCTGTGACTGCTTAGTATGATTTTACTTTCTAGTAGACTTGGATTTAGCTTAGACTGCTGAAATCAGGGGTTGTAAATGGTCATCTTTTCATGGGGTGCGGAACTAAGACATACGAGTGACATTTGAATTGCCGTCTATTGTTTGGGAGGCTGGAATAGCTATCTAGGGAGCCTGCAAGAAGGCTGGGTATTCAATTGCATGATATTCAAGGAGCATGACTATTTTTACAATGGCACAATCGGAGGTGAGATTTGATGTATAAGGTTGTTCCGACCTGGAAGTTATAGAATCAAATCACGGGAACATCTATATAATATAGTTATAAAACTGTATACATCTAATCCTCTCTAGAACCCACAATGTGAGAATGTTCTGCATTGTGCCACCATTTTTCCATGTAGAATTACAAATTTTAACTATTTTGAGGTACTAATTGATCAACCAGTTAGTTGTAACTGTGTCAGTAAGTTAACTACTAAAAGAGATGAGACTTACCTTTTATAAGTTCAAAATTGATAATTTTTCATGCACAGGGTCACGAGGTTGATGCATTTGGAATTGGGACCTATCTTGTTACGTGCTATGCTCAAGCTGCACTAGGTTGTGTTTTCAAGCTTGTCGAGATAAACAATCAGCCC
This sequence comes from Nepenthes alata, assembly GCA_028571085.2. NCBI lineage: Eukaryota > Viridiplantae > Streptophyta > Magnoliopsida > Caryophyllales > Nepenthaceae > Nepenthes > Nepenthes alata. The sequence continues at coordinate 16,358 of JAOVVI020005169.1, forward strand.
CGCATCAAACTTTCAGAAGATGTTTCCAAGGTTGACTTTACTTTCAAGATATATTTGTGGCAGTTTTTTTTATTGTATTTAAAGTCATGCCATTTTGTGTTAGGTGTCTATTCCATGTAAAAAACGGTGTTACAGATTGTATGGAAAAGAAGGTTACCCTCTGGTAGATCTAATGACTGGTGAAAATGAACCACCTCCAAAGGTATGTAATTTAACCGTCGCTGTTGATTTGTTAGTCCAGTCTTTTAGACCACCATGAAGTAACCAGATAACTATACTATTCACTTAGCTGAGAGCATCAAACTCGGCGAGTCACCACTTAACAGACTACAATACTCTCTGAAAACTGGATGTCAAAAATTGAATAAATGATAGGATGCTTTCTTCCTTTTCCATACCTGGAAGCTGACAATTATGTCTAACAGC
>JAOVVI020005170.1:0-16782 GCA_028571085.2 Nepenthes alata
AATAGGATAATACGGCCTTAGATTATGTGGGAACAAACACAATCCTTTCCTCAACTATCCGCTTCGTTAGTTGGTAATGCCTATTAGCCATAATCCCTAATGATAAATAAGTTTTCAACGTATTTAATGGCTAAGATAATAAAAAATAAGATAAATAAGGTTAAATGCATCATAAAAATATTTTATGTTCATATTTTATACTTCTATATGTATTATGACTCCTATTCTTTCGGATAATATGTTTTAAGTATAATGTGTATATTTATTACTATATGTGGTATCTTGTTGAGTATTTGGCTTACTCCATTACTATTTTATTAACCTCCAAATGAGTCGCATAAGTTGACGCCAAATGAATAGGAATGAAGATGAGAGTTTCTTATACTTAAGAAGATGGATTTTGATACTTAGAATTTCTGTTTTAGATTTTGATGTACTGAAATTATGTAAAACTTTAAAAGTATAAAATGATGTATTCTATTTTGGTGATACTAGTTTAGTATTGCTTCCGCAAACTATTTTGGATATTATGTATACTTCTGCAGGATATTGTGGAGTAATTTTGTTAGATTTTTTCGCAGGCATCTTTCCTTAACAAAATCTGACGTCGTACTCCTATAGTATGGTGTTAGAGCCACAGATAACGTGATAAGTGTATGGATCCTGTATATGTGTATCATACTAATTAATTTTGATAATGGTTAGTGATGGAAAAGAGGACGTGGATCGTCACATGCCAGCCGTCTAGTCTGTCTGATTGTTGGACAGTAGGTCACACATAATGGCACAAAAATGTTCTGTATATTAAGCCATGCAAGAAAACAAGAAGACAAAGATTCTAAAAGCTCAAAGAAAAGGCAAATACTCGGTGTTTCCATTCATTAATTTCTTTAATAAAGTACAAAGTTTACATCAGTAAAATATATAATAGAAGAATAATGCAAAATACATTGAGCAAAAATCCAGCGGCGCACGCCTAGAAATTGGTTCCAGAAAGACATGTCTAGGGAGGGTAGCCACGGGTCAAGTACTATGCGGACTTCCTATACTTATCTATTGAACACCTCAACCGGAAACCAAGCACTGTTGGAGATGAATGGGCAGTAATTCTCTAATAAAGAGAGGCAAAACGCTTCCACCAACGTATGGGAAGCTTCCCAGCTGAAAGCTCCATCTCCAGTAAGTGTTGGCAACAACCCCCACAAAAGAGATCGAGGGTATGAGCACTTCCCCAGATCTGAGAGAATACTAGGAAATGCCTGTCCTTTGGATACTCCTTTAGAGGAGGACATCTGAATGCCAGCCGAAGGTGAAAAGTAAAGAGGACCCTGCAATTGAGTTGCCAAGCATGGCAGCATGGGAACAGCCAGAATAGGGTCTAGGCGGTACAAGAAAAGCCTAAGCAAAGGCAACACCACGAGCCCTAAGCACATTTTCAAGTCTTCTAAAGCTCCACCTAATCCCAATGCAAGGCATTGGAGGGCCCAAGTTGACTTCGAACTCCCACATCACTTAGTTGGTGTGAGGATGAACCTTGAGGGAAAGAGCAATAAGTTTCTCCATTTATAGTTGAAAGAGAAGGATGGCAAGCTCCTCGTGAAAGGACGCGTTAGCCAACGTCAATCTCTGGGAACCGGCAATGAATCGATGTCAGGTCTCAGTTCAGAACAAAATCTTTTGAAACAGTACATTGAATCCCTACACCATTGTACAGAAAGCTATAAGACGTCTTGGGAAAGAGCGTGACTCTCGAAAACTGGTGACTGAAGCGCCTTGAGAAAGGATGCGTAAGTAGGTGCAACAGGCAATGTCCAATCATTTGACATGTTGGGGACCGAAGAGGCCTTGCTCCTTGACATAGGAGGCTAGTGATGGGTTTGGTTATAATATAGGCTGACCCAAAAGTTGACCCATTTGTCAGCGGGGCCCAAGAAGCAGCGAAACCGAAAATACATTGTGGACGGCCCATCTTCATTAGACGCGTTTTGAGCTAAGGAATGTATTGACAATCCAGGTCCAACAATCAGCCTCTATGGTGCGACCAAACATGGCCCAAATCCACCCTCTACCTCAGCAGCGGCAGTATGGCAGCCCAGAGGGTGCCAACGCAGTAAGCACCGACCAATGGTGGTAGAGGTCAATCCTGGGGAACTATCATGTCCACTGACCAATAGCAATCTAGCCAATCCACGTAAGAATAGCCTGACCCCTGTCGGCTACAACCAGCTACAATCACGTTACTACCACAAAACGACACTTGATAGCAGTGGCTCTCGTCAATGCTCAGCAGCCACCAAATCCTAGCGGGACACCTATCACCAACTTTGATGCCAACAACACAATTGGCCATGCCTACAAACATCACTCTCCTCCGTCGAAGAGGGGATCAATCCTAATCAATCGGCACGAGTTCAGAAAGAACCAACTCTCTTTTTGGTAATAACTCTCTCGCTATTTGATTTTCCAAAAGTCACTCCCCAAGTGCAGCACATCAAATCCTTGCCCTCTGACTTCCTCAAAGTTGCTTGCCTTTAAGCGCATTACAGTAGCTCAGTCCTCATTTCACATCCCCCACATGTGTGCATCATTGTATTTTTCTATATAATTGTATCTTTTTATTTTCGAAAAAAGATTTCTAACTTAAACGTCGGATGATAAATTGGATAGTGAGTCCGACCAATCCTTTGACCCCTTATTCATTATTTGTGGTGCGTAAAACTCAGGTTAGCAGGGATGAAGATCGGACCCGCTTCAATTTGACTTGTAGTAAAAGATCGTGTAATTCTCTAATCCGTATAACAATTTAGATCCAGAAACACATCAATTTCATACCCCTTACTATTATTGCATTCCTAATATATACGAAGGAGTGCAGTTCATTTGAGAAATTTCTACCTTTTTATCTATATTTGAAATGTTTAAATTTTTTATATATATTTTAAATAATTTTAATATAAGCAAATTTCTAAATATTTAAAAAATATATATATTTTTAATAATTTTGATATAAGTAAATACATAATCACTTTTAATTGAAATTATAGATAAAATTTAGCCTTGATTTGAAATAATGTGAAGAACTTGGATATTCGATAATGTTGAGAGGTAAGACAAATTGTTCATTATAAGTAACAAAATTAAGTGAACAAAATTCCAGTATTTTTAAGAAATACCAGGTTGTTCTTCATATGATTTGTTTCCATTCTAAGACAGAAACCCTCTACCTCCGTCTCTCTGTCCCTCTCGCTACCACTTATACAAAACCCTAATCTCAGCCTCCTTTCGCTAAACAATCCCCTCTCTTTCTTATATGCCCATTGAAGAACTCCAAAATCCCCTCTTTTTCTTATTTGCCCATTGAAGAACTTCAAAACGCGATATTTATTGGCACTGAGGACTCAATTCTTTTGACTGATCTTAACGGTTTGTTTTCATTGTTGCGGCAATATCAACATATTGATCGAATTTATTAGAGCTAGGGTTTCTGAAATCCTCCTCTCATAACTTCCGTTCTCTCAGCGACTTCGTATGACATTGTTGCTTTCGGAGCCTAAACTATTTGGTATTTTTGTGATTTAGTTAGGGTTTCAATCTCCCTCTTGGAGAATTGGAATCTTATTAATCTCGAAGTCGTTTTTCAAGGGTTATTAATTTTATTCTAACGAGTATCCGAACATAAACCTTGTCTCGCCTCCTCTTTACAATTTTATATTTCCATCGTTATGCGCTTTGGCCAAATTGTCCTTTGTTTTTCTTTTTCGGCAGAGATGAGAGTCTTTTAAGTGTGTATTCTGCAAATCCATCATCTCAAAGATGGAGGTGTAGAAGCATTTCCTTTCATCTTGCCTCCTCTTTTCGCTTCTATCATCCTCTGGCTTTTGGTTGCCGTACCCTTTTAGCAGAGCTGTTCTCTTTTCACCACGTTCGAAGTTTTATGATTTTGGATGAACATTCGGCACTTGTTAGCGTATGTGTTTCCTCTGTTAATGCATATAGGATAGTGCTTTGGAAACCCTAGTTTTAATTGTACAGAAAAGATTCTCTCAAATTCTTTTATATATCCTCGCTTGGAAAATTTTGGATAGCTCTTTTTGGTTGCAATTGCAAACATATGTCTGCAGAGTATAAGCGAAATTTGGCATATTAGAAGTCAATTATTGGTGGGATTGGTGGAAGTTGTAAGAAAGTAGTGGTGTAAGCGGATAAACAGTTTTAGGTTCAAGGCTAGCATTTGGATATCTGCTCGGCATTTGGTTTGAGGTAGTCTAATACAAGGCTAAGCTAGGGGGAGATTCTGTTTGTTTTGTACAGAAGGGTAAATTTTTGTAGTGAAGTGGAACAACTTAAGAAAGGCGAATTTTGCATTTATTGATATATTTGTTGATCATGTTCAACACTCCTTATGGAAAGAAGTGAACCCAGTTTAGTTCCAGAATGGTTAAGAAGTACTGGAAGTGGCACTGGGGGTGGCAGCTCAAGCCATCATTTTACACCATCACATTCAGGTAATAAGTTTTTGGTTTCTGTTATTTATGCACGTCTTATAGTAATTTTTTTGTTGTTGATAGTGATGTTACCATTTTTCTAACACGAGAAGTCCCTTTTGATGCCCTTATTGTAATAGATGGTCCTCTGTTGGCATTACCAAAAAGAAATAGATCTTCCAAGAGCATCAATAATGATGAGCATCAATCTTCTGTTCTGGATCGGAGTGTTTCTTTTAATTCTCGGAGCAGTTCCAGCAGTAATGGTTTGACTAAGAATGATAAGAACTACTCACGTTCTTATAGCAGTTTTACTAGGAATCACCGTGACAGGGAAAAAGACAGGCTAATGATTTCTGACCACTGTGATGTTGAGTCCTCTGAGCCCTTGAGGAGCATGCTATCTGCCAGGACTGAGAAGGAAACTTTAAGGTGTTCTCAGTCAATGGTGTCAAGGATGCAGGGAGAGTTACTGCAGCGGAGAGTTTCTACAGATTCAAGGAGTGGTTCTCACAACAATAATGGCAACGGAATTGGTGGACTTACTGTTGCTGGTAGTGTTACTGGTATCCAGAAGGTGACTCTCGAAAAGGATTTTCCTTCACTTGTATCTGAAGAGAGACCTGCAACGCCAGAAGTAAGTAGAGTTTCATCACCTGGGCTGAACAGAACTGTCCAGGGCCTGCCTATTGGGAATTCAGCCTTGATTAGTGGGGAGGGCTGGACTTCAGCTCTTGCTGAGGTTCGTATGGGAGCTGGAAGCAGCAACATAGCATCCACATCTGCTCTTCAGCTACCTGCTGCTGCATCTCCATGGGCTGCATGCACCACTAGTGGCCTTAATATGGCTGAAGCATTAGTGCAGGTTCCATCACGATCTCATACCGTCCCACAGGTATGAAGATGCTACTTTATTGTGATTCTTTTCTCATGGTTGATGGCATGCATGCTAAAAGTTGTTAATTGATTTGTCTGTAGCCGCCTGTGCAAACCCAGCTGTTTGAGGAACTAGCTGTTATGCAATCAAAACGGTTGATACCCATAACACCCTCAATTCCTAAAAGCCTGGTAAGGAACTGTTTATGTAATTTTCATGAATTCTACTGCATATTTTTCATTTTATTTATGTTTAATTTAATATTCAATTGGTTATCTCTTATTGTTATAAAATGATAAACTTCTTCCCTGTCTTCCACATTACTTCTTTCTGTTTTAAGATGTTTATGCTGTGGTTTAAATTTAGTATGGAAGGGCATCAGGATGTAGGCAAATTTGATTGCAGTGCTGTGATATAATAAAGTGATCTGTTGGAGGGACTTCTTTTTTAATATCCAGAAATAAAAATTTTAGAGAATCTTTCTGGAGTTTATTGTGGAGTAAAGTCTAACTTTAGGATATATAGAAAATTTAAATATGGGGACAATGGATATTAATCCCTTTTCTTTCCCACATGTTCAGTAAAGGGTGTACTATTTGGTTGAATTTTCTCCTAGTCACAAGTTCAAGTGGAGCTTGAAGTTGTGCTTTATTTTAGTAATGATACTGTGGATCAGATTACAGCAATTTAAGCTGACTGCTGAAGTGGTTAAATTTAACATTATTGCACATCTATTAGTTCCTATAGGAATCGTCCCAAAGACCACACGATGTGAGTTTTTTCCCTATGGTAGTGGTCGCACTGGTGATTTGTTTTCTTTTCATATACTCAGTATTTCATTTTTCCCTTCAATAGTTGCAGATAGAGGGCCCTTTTAGTGACAACTAACGTATCCAAGAGATATGCATTTATCTATATTTCAGAATATATGCATGTATCTGTACATATTTAATGTGTCTATACTGGGAAAATTGATTTTGGATTTTCTGTATGCTATGGTTTATGAGCAGACTGTTGCATATGTTTAATTTAAGTCATGAAGAAAACTGTTTGAAATCTGCTTTCTTGTCTGTGGTATGTGCTTGTTTTCCGTGCAATGTATCTTCTGTTTGCCCCTTAGATGTATGTTGAGTGTTGACCTTATTGGCCATATAGCTTTGTGATATTAGCTTCTGTTGCCAAAAGATTTCGTTTATATGATGGCTTGGCTACTACCATACTTGGAAAATGAAATATAGCTAAGCCCTTGTCTAGTCACTGTAGCATGAGATAATGTGATGCATGTATCTACTTTAAATGGTTAGTTTTGGCCATCTCTGGGACTGATTCCTGAAGTCAAGTAGCCAAGTGTATGTTGGTGGAGTTTAAAATTTGATAGAGGGAGATCAATACTGGGTTTAGAATGTGGGATGAATGAATGCTAATAATACCTTGCATACTGGGTTTAAATGGTTAGTTTTGGCCATCTCTGGGACTGATTCCCGAAGTCAAGTAGCCAATACATGTAGAACACGTTGGCTAAATTGTGTCCTTGCTATCAGCTTTGTCTATTCAAAAGTTCCACTTTTACAATGGTTTGGCTTCTGTTATACTTGGAATATATAGTTAAGCTCTTGTGTAGTCACCATAATGTAAGTTGATGACATGATTATTTATACTTAAAATGATTTGTTGTGGCCATTTATAGGCTTGATTCCTGCAATGTTCAGGATGAAAAAGCATTGAAGTCATGGAGGCAAGTTTATGTTGGTTGAATTAAAAATATGTACAGGGAAAATACTGTTAAGCAGAAAGAAGGATTGAAGAGATCTATATTGGATATTTTTTGGGCAAATGACTGTATATTGCATTAAAATTTATATTTTAGATACAAATTAGGTTGAATGGCTTATTTTGTTGAAATGTCTAGATCATGATGAATAAGATAAGAAGTTCAAGTGGATTAATGGAACTAAATGGATAACATTTGAATATTTTCGTATGCATGTGATGTGTAATTGTGTTGCTTTGATATTTACAGACTGACTTTGGCCTCTAGTATTTATATGTTTTAAGAAGGGTTAGGAGATTGGTAGGTGGTATTTTTCCTAGTAATTCTATTTTGATGAAATACTTTATCTCCTTGTTTAGCTTCAATGTTTTATGAACTTGGTGGTAAATACCCTGGCTTGACTTATGGAAAAATCTCCAGCTTGAATGCTTTCTTCAAGAAAACACTTAATTTTAGAAAGGGATTTGTTTATAGTCAAAATGGTGAGTCAGAGTTTGATGCATGTTGTGCACTTGATTTTATGCACTTCATGCTGAGCATTGGAATGCAAAAGGGGAAGCCTGATTCAGTTATTTGTTCTGGACTTTCATTACAACCTCCTCCTGGCTCCAAAAAACTAAAGAAAGAGGAAAATTTGAGCCTGAGCTTATTGAACATGTAATAATAGATTTGTTTGATGGAGCAAAAAAATTCGACCTGTTTGTTTTCTTGGACTTCATCTATGTCTATGATCTGTTTTCATTACCTTCACAATAGGGTTTCAAATTTTTATTTCCGTCTTATTCCCTTCACACATTATCTTGGCAGAAATGCAACAAGCTGGCAAGTGTGTGACATATGATATTGCCAATAAGCTGCTGCTTTGATGCCATAAAGGCTGCTTATTTTGGGTGTACTGGATGTGGGATGCATGGTCACCTCCAAGTTTTCCTCTCTGATGACTTATGATTATGAGCCTTTGTAATGATATCAGAATGGGCAGGGCTACCTAGTCTAGCCCATTGCCAAATTCCTTGGCGTCCTTGTGGACCAGAGATAAAAGCATGAGAATGCACTGGTTTGTATTGTACTTGCTCAAAACACATTGCCGAGACTTGTTGGCTGCACTCTTCCAGTGACATATGGTCACTATAGCGAGTATATGATTTGCTGAAGTTCCGTTGGTGAAACATATGGTTTCAGCTCTCATGGGGTCAAAGTATTGTAACCACATTAAACTGAACTCATATGATGCTTTTGTTTGCATATTGGACTTAATGTTGATTTGATTTGGTCTCAAATTGGCAATTTCTTTACATATTAAGAGGATGGCTCATGATCTGCCCCTCTCTGAGATTGACCTCTGGTATAAGATCTAATTAGAATGAGGATTGTGAGAAAATTCATCTTTTTCTGATGTGAGGAAAACATTTGGTTAGAACCCCTATTTGCAATTTTCTTTACTTGGACAATTTTGCTGCTATAGAGTAAAATCATCTTGACATCTCTTTTCTCCCTTTTAGTTCTCTCGTAGTCTCTCATCTAGTCCTAAGTTATCATGTGTACGAGGAGATACAGTAGTATTACTGGTAATATTGAGAGAGTTTCTTCTAATCTTTAGGTTCTTAATCCTTCTGAGAAGTTGAAGCCCAAGACAGGACTCAGATCTACTGAACCAGTGGTCACATCCAAGAATGGGCAGCTGGTGTCATTGCAGCTTAATAGTAACTCTTTTCGTGGTGGAACTGCCAGAACTGATGCTCCAAAGATATCTACTGGAAAGCTTTTTGTCCTTAAACCTGGACAGGAAAATGGTGTTACCCCATCTTCAAAGGATGTTACCCGTTCAACTTCTAATGTCAATAACAGACTTGTAAGCGGCCTCTCTACTGGTGTTTCATCAGTTGCTCTAACTTCACTGAAAAGTTCAAGCAATCCTAAGCCTTTTGCTGTTGAACGCAAAGCACAAGTTCAGAGCCGGACTGATTTCTTTAACAGTGTGAGGCAGAAATCTATGAACTGCACTTCTGGCCGTGTTGATTGTGGTGCTGTTGTTTCATCTTCTTTAGTGGAGAAATTGGACGAACAGAAAGATATACCCAGTGATCTAGTGAGCCCGTGTACCATGAATGACAGTGAGGTGAAATGCAATGGTGATGCTCATGTGCTGAGCTTTTGCCAAAAAATGAATGAGGATGAAGAGACTGCATTTATGCGTTCTCTAGGGTGGAATCCAAATGATGGAGATGATGAAGGCCTTACAGAGGAGGAGATAAGTTCTTTCTGTCAGAAGGTAACAAACTCATGCCCTGATTTGTGTAATTTGATCTAACAGTGGTCTTGATCCTTGTCGACTTGTGAAAACATCTTAATATTGACATGACTGAGCGTCTTTTATGGGAATTCATGTTGGTTAAACGAGTACAGACTTGAGTTAATGTTCTGTATTCTCCCTGCATCCTCCCTTCCTTTGGTTTGGCTTGGATCTTTTGATATGCATGATTTAGTTCATTGATCTGCATGAGAATTTTGAGCATTTAGTTTTGTCAAATTAGTTTCAGATTTGCTTACTTTTACTGTAGTCAGAATAGGGGAGGGAAAGAAATGGCATTGGGACCAAGTAATGCTAGCTTTACCTATTTTTGATGTGCTCGATTTATGTCATGCAGTTGGAGTTGATACCTGCATCAAAACTGAGCCAAGGCTTAAGGTTGAAGATTTCAGCACGGTTTGGGCCTCAAGCAACCTGCTCGGGTGGAGCTTCCTCTGGATTGCACGCAGCTGACTCTACGCACTGAGGTTATGATTTTTTGATATCTTTTTTCATACTGGATCAGAGAATGTAGCAGATATATTTTGCTTTTTGTTTTTTTTCTGTCTGTTTTAACAGAATGCTGAGTAGTTGATTTGGAGATGTAAGGAAGTGGGTGGGTTTGGTTGGAACTCTATCTACTATACGGTTTTGCCAAATATTGAAATAAGCTTCTGATCCCCGATCCTTCCTGTATCTGAAGTTGGTATCTTTCTTTGGTAATGATGAAAAAGGGTTGGGATGGAGGGGGGTTGGTCTGTTTGGTTCCTCAATAGGAGATGCCGAGTAAATTGCATCTTTCATGGATTTTTTCCTCTATTATCTTCTGTTTCCTTTGGAAGATGATTGGGAAGTGAAATGCCCATGATGTTATGGTCAATTTTACAGCGACAGGAAAATATTGTTAACTTTTGGCTTATGAATTGTGTAGTGGGGTGACCTCTTTCCTTTTCTGTGGACCTTATCTTATTCTCTTCCTTTTATACCCGTTGTCTCCCTATTATTTTCTTTCGGTAAAGTTTATTGTAAATGTCCTGGATGCCAAATACGGACAATAGGTCTAGGATCTGAACTAGTTTTGCATGTCAGTTTGGTATGTCAGAAGACTTAGCATTTTCTGGACTGGGCTCATCTTAGAAGCTGGCTTACTGTTTCTCTAAAGCCTCAGAGCTTTTTTTCTTACAAACCCCTAATTTCTTGGCCTTGAAAAAAAAGAAGAGAAGAAATTCTCTCAAAATTGGGTTGTGACTTGTAATTTTGATTAGGGAAATATTATCCAGCAGAGTCAATGCTGTGTTGATATACTTAGGTCGGTACTTCTTCGTAGCGGCTTAGTAGGCTATGATTTCCGCTAGCTTGTTGAAATCTCTTCTGGAATGGAAGACCTCCCATCCACTGACTACAAGACCGCAGTCTAACACCCAAGTTAGCCTGAGGGTCAGCTAAATGAGTCGCTTCCCTACTCCTTCAAAGTTCATCTTTCTTTGATTTGAAGAGGAAATTTCCAAAGGAAAAGAAAAAGCCATGGTGCTCATATTTGGCTGCTAAGTACCTTTCCAATGGCAAAAATGGATTGACCAACCCACTTATCAAATTTCCTGCATTTCTAAAAAGATATTCTTTGGTACAGAGAGACTTTCAGGCAGAACTTGGGCTAGACTTTGGTTGGGCAATATGGTAAGCGGATTCGCTTCTGGGATGATGTTTGGCCGTGCCACTTTTCTCAGAGATGCATGCTCTAATTTATATTCATTCACAAGGTTATCATGACCTCAAAGTGATAGACTACATTCAATATGAAGGAGAAAAAAGGATTTATCTCCCTATTCAACTGCCCATCCAAGAGCATTTGGCTTTAGAATACTTGTTTTTCTTTCTATGGACTGCATTTTTTTTATCTTCTAGCCCAAAGGAGGAGAATCTCTTTTGGCAGCTCAATCTTCACGGTAATAATTATGCCAATTCTGTCTAAAAATTTCTTTAGGTGATCAAGAGGGCTCTATTTTTCAGTAGATGAGATTTGGATGAAAGGTATTATCTCAACGCTTTTTTTTCTGACTTGCTTTTCCAAATCCAATTTTGGCCTGCGGTAATGGAATCGGGAATTCATCTTCTCTTCTAAATTCTTTTTTTTCTATGAAAGCAAGAGAGAGAAAGTGTTGTTAGAAATTCTGCCTTATTCCATGAGATCTAGAAACACTTCTGCAACTTTCTCTCTCTCCATCTTTCCCTAGCGCTCTTTTTTACATCTGGAATGAAGGCTTTCCTTAGAAGTTGTCGCTTGATCGAAAGGCCCACACTACTTCTTCATTCATAGCCTATTTTTATTTTATTGTGATCCCCCGCAAAAAAAGGGAAATCATACAAAGAAAGGTTCTTTCATACAATGCATAACGGGCGGGCCTCCTATGGATTCCTCCAACTCCATGAATGATATAAGGAATTTCTTCTATATGAATATTCAAACAAAAAGGAAAAGGGTCAAACCATATCTTACTGAATAATCTGACTGAATGAGGAAGAGCTCTTTATGTGGTCTCACTTTACCACCATCTGAAATGCGCGAAACTTCGATTGGTGGAAGCCAGTCCATGAAAATTCTCCCTTTTCTTACGTGCAAATCCCCTCTTTCGGTAAGCATCCAGTATCTCATCAAATGAACATTTCTCTAAGCTTATCCTGTAGTTTATACGTCGTTTGAATTTGAAAGCTGCTGCTTCAAGGATCCAACGAATAGCTAAGGTTTGTTGACGATCCCTGGCTACAATCCCGGGGACATCATAAATAGTACCAGCGACTCTGACTTTTTCCACTTTGCATATGGGCTTTATATTCTCTACGGCGTCAACCATAAGTTTGATTACATCGCGTTCAGTTCGAGCTGGGCGATGAAAAGTTTGATAAACAATAGCACGAACCTTCGTTCTTTTACCTTCTTTCATGCAAAAGTTGACCAATTTCTTGATCAATTGTTTTTGCTCACTATCTAAGCCCCCCATATAACTGAGAATTTCCGAGCAATTGGAAGCTGCTTTCGATGACGAGGCCGAAAAATGGATATTACGCGATCGTTACTGTCCATCTTTATCAGCCAACTCCCCTCTTTCCATTAACTAAAAAAAACCTAACCAAAAAAGTGTGTAAACACCTCCACCGCGTACTGAAAGAAAGGTCTCACTTTGGTTATAAGAAAAATCAAACAAAAAGAAAGCTGGAATGATTTAAGAGCTAGACTAGAGGAATGCCATCCTTATTCTTTAGGTAAAGGTAATCCATGGGAGCGTCGAAACTCCTCATCTATGAAGTGGGAGTCAAATTCTTGGTAAATAAATGAATTGCGCCCCCTTTCCGTTATATCGTTTAGAAAGAAGTTCAGGCTTCCCTCTAATATATCTCTTTGATAGGTTTCCCGCATTGAGCTAACAGGCTCGACTTTCTCTCGAATAAAGTCGTAGGCCTCTTTCCTAATATTCTCATAGGGAAGCAGGATTTATTCTCGATTTCTTTCTTCCATCATCACATTAAATAGCCGCCCTTCCAAGCTAGCTTTTTTTCGAATATTTGTAATTCAAAAAACTCTCTATCGAGAGCCTTCCGATAGTGATCCACATTAATGGTCTCATTTTAATTCTCGCGAACTAGTCTTTCATACTCCCCAGGATTTTAGGGGGAAGGAATGTTGTACGACTGAGCAGTCTCGAGATTTCGTATTCTAGCAAAGAGCTCTTCTTCGATTCCCTCGAAAGGTGTTCAAAGACTCCGAGCTGGAAGAAGATTCTAAAGGTGGAAAAGATCCAAGATCATCCCCGGATTGGTCAGAAACATGAAAAAGAAAAGCAGATAGGAAACCAAAGCAAAAAATGGAATAGAATAGCATTCGAAGCAGACTCAAAAAAAGATATATAGAGAAATAGATGAAAAATTCCAATAAGAAATGCTTCCAAGTCTTCTTTTTTCTTGGAAAAAAAATCATTCGATAAAGAAGAATAAGTCCTACTAGAATTATGAAAAAGAGAATGAGAAATTGACCAGTAGTCATTATAGCGGTTCCTTCTGATCCTAGAAAACGTCCGAAAAAACAGGCGGAGGAAAGTCAGAAAAGTCGTGGGAGAAGGATATGAATGAGGTTGGATTTATGTTCATTCGCTCCTTGCTCGCGGAGCGGTATACCGGAAAAAAGGAAGAAAACAAATCATGGAAGAATCGGACTTCCATAGCTGTGTTAGCTAGGCCACCTGCCTGATCATCTTTCTGTTACACAAATTACTGGATCACATCTTTCCTATGCCGTTGCTGGGTCAGCTCTCTCCTATCTCATGTTGCTATTTCAGCTGTCATTGCCGTTACGTTACATATTTTTGATTATTTTTGACCCGGGCAAGGGAAAGGCAGAAAGGTTGGTTCTTCGATGACCCGTGGCATAGTTAAGATTGAACGAAGAGGGGAATAGCGGACCTACGGAGACTTTCTTCTAATCCCAACTCACCCAATGAAGAAGGAAAGAACTCATACTGAGAACATGAATCCATGAGTTAGACTAATCCGACGGATGAATGCCCTGATCAGCTCCTTACCTCGACTGGCACAGGACAGACCAATAGAGATGGCAGCTCAACCTGAAAGCCTTACGGTGAGGCAGAGACAGACATCTATCTCGATTCCTCTCTTTGACCATTCCCATCTTGCTTTTGAGACCGATCACTAGACCTCTCAAGCATTGTAGTTGCATCACATACGAAAGAAGGGCCGACCCTCGCAAGTGAAGGAGGAAGCTTACCATTCCGCCGTCGGTCAGTTATTCAGCTAGGTAGGGTATCAACGGTCTAACTACGAAATCTTGATTGCAACGCTCGGACTTTCATCCCACACTATTTTCTTTCGTATACTCACCCCATACCAGATCTTGTCTTCCTTTGTTATGTAGGCACACACGGCCCGGCCCCCCACCCTTTTCGCGAATCGAACATCACATTCTCCTGATGCTTTTCTCTTGCAACTACAACCGCCTGACACTGAAAAGCCTTTCTAATCCTTCTACTAGCAGCTTCTTGTGTAACATTCCTTCTTTCGGCATTACTTAAAGTGATTAAAAAAAAAGGTCTAATGGTAGTTTTGGAGATGTTGTGTGATTTGTTTTGCATGCGATTTCTTATGATTTCCTTTCGGTGAGCAGGGCTCTTTGGCGGATTCTTTAGATCTGGATAGAGTCTCGCTCCGTGGGAAGCAAGATGGGTAGGAAGTTTGACTGGTAAAGCAAGCCTGCCCAAAAATCACAACCAGGGCTATATTCACCTCTATGTTAGGTAGCCTCCTCACTAAACACAAGTAAGAGCTAGCTTGCATTGAGAATGAGGGGCCCTCCGAAGGATAGTCCTTCGGATACCTTACTTACCTACCCTTATTATATAGTCTTAATTCCAATGATTACACAGCCCACTTCGCTCCGCTGCTCTGCTCGCTCCGACGATTCTACATACCGGCCGGAAAGAGAGAGAGCAGTGTGATTGGCTCTATAATCGAAATAATGGAAATGCTCTGTCGTAGAGCTTCGCTAGCAGTGTCGAGCTTTGCTCGTCGACTGGAACTAAGGACCTGAATGGAATTTTAGAGCTCTCACGCTGCTATCTAAAGAATGAAGAAACCGCTACTGAACGAGAGCGAGTGAAGTGAGTAGGCCCCTTTAGAGATAGGAGCCAAAGATAAGTTATAGCAACGAGCTACTCAAAAGTGACTGTGTTGAAGCTTCAAACGTAGAACTCGCGACGACTTCGAGCGAACTCCACGAGTGTGCCGAAAAAGACTAAAAAGAATCTGTGATAAGTATAAGTAAGCGCCTGCGTTCAGTAAATTTCAATTCTTTTTGTGTGTCGGGCAGCGCGCGTTAAGATTCGTCGCGTGATTGTCCGGGCAAAGTATAAAGCCAAAACAAGTTGGAGTTCCCCGCTATCACCTCGCCTAGACCCGGAGGCTTCATACCCTCAAGTTGAAAAAATGCAAGTTGCAGAGGCAAGTTCCAGCCGAGGTAGGAAATCCATCATATCCAAACGAACAAACCAGCACAGGTAGCAGTGGTTGCCTTTACGTTTATAGGCTGCGTTAAGCAGACCTTTGTCACTATCTCGCCCAGCATATTTGCCGGGAGCAGGAGCATATCCAAGTCCCATATTCAGTTGAATCTGATCTAGCAGCGCTCACTACTGAGGCGAAAGAAAAGAGCAAGATACGGCCAAAAATCCGGAGATTCTCACGCAGGAACAAGCGTAGGCCTGTAGCGCGCCCTTCACCCAGTAAGAAGTGCTTTTCTTGGCGAAGCGAGAAAGCACAGTTGCGCGCCTTTCCATAGCCCCTCTATACTTTATATATAGGCTATTAGTACCAAGCGCCTTATTTTGAAGCTTGCTGTGTAATTTCATAAAGAAAAAAAAGTGTATGAACCTCAGCGAGTCCGGGTTTCAAACTAGCCTCCTGGACTAAACCGACCTTATTAATAATAACTATCAAGAAAGTAGGAATGGCAGAGAAAGAGATGCACTTTCTGGACACAGGATCCAGAGTTTTTTCGAGAAAAGGTCCCTTCCCTCAATATCATGATCGGGTCGACCAGGCCAGATCATGAATGAATAGAAAATGGAAAATATGTCAATAGCAGTTGCTGTTCCAGCCATTTCTTTTTTGAACCACTTTGCCTAAGTATAAAAAAGAATCTAATTTTCTTATTTTTTATATATTATATAAAAAAAATTGATTAGATTATATATATATACATATATAATAATCAATTTCGTTATTTTTATAATAGGAAGAGTCATTTCGGAAATGCAAGGTACCGAGAGAGCAAACAAGGTCGCAGACAAGAGGTGCTTGCAAGCACCAGTGGTGCTCCCACTAACGAAAAGCCCAAAGGGAAAAAAAAAGGGAGCAAACAGAACTGCAGGCCAAGGAGTATACCGCAGTGGAAGACTCTGTTCTGCGTCTTCTTCGAGAATTGATACAGGACCTTATCACCCCAGACCCGACTTAATGATGGCCGCGCATGAGATCGCACGAGACCACTTCGATTATGAGTCAGGGGATGCGAACATAGCGGCCCTAAAATACCTTCTGCGCTATCTTAAAGCAGAAAGGCGAAAAACTTCCATTTTGAGACCGCGACCCATCGCGGAGCACTTTCTCACTGATTTTGTGAGATAAGTGTGAAATTCTCTTCTACAAGACTCTTGATGTTTTTTCAGGGCTTGGGTACGAGAACATAATTGGAAGAGGTCGAAGTTTAGACCGCTCACAGTAGTTCTACTTATAGAAAAGATCATCAGAGAGGAGACAAGCCATTTATGATTCCAGCCGAGAAGACTAGTAAAAG
>JAOVVI020005171.1:0-13957 GCA_028571085.2 Nepenthes alata
AAATTTTCCCAGGCTAAGCCTCGTGGTTTTCCCTCCTCATTCAAGAGTAGGTTTCCACGTAAAACTCTGGTGTTCAATCTCTCTTCTCTCGCTCAGTCATCATCTCATTTTGTGTTGCTCGGACCCGAACATCCGTTACGCAACACCTACAATGTATCCGAATCTTCTACTCTGAAGAAATAAAATGTGAAAAGTGAACCTAATACTAAGCAAATATCATATTTAAATAAAAGGAGTCTAATAAATCAGAGGAAATATCAAATGAAAAAAAATCCGTTCAAATGACACGATAAATCTAAATCGCCGATATAACAAATCCAATAAAATCCAAGATCAAGAATTCGAAATCCAATGGTAGTATTGTACACAGTTTAAATATCCAAATGCAAAACAATTATCCAAATCATAAAATAGTTATCGTCGGGACGTGTATATATATATAAATAAAGTAGAAGGGATTCAGACCGATTCCAACTGGCAAAATAGTTGATTCCAAGTCCAATCCTAGTCTGAGTCCAAGTTCAAGTCCAAATCTAAGGCCCGATCAGCTCATGATCTGTAGCAAAACTAGATAGTCGAATGATCCAATAGCGTACACAGAAGTCGAAATAGTATCGCGATAGATATCTCAAAGGTTCGGATCAAACCATATAATCAAAATCGTTTGTACGAGACATACTAAAGTTCAAATGAGGACAAAATCGGCGAATGTCAAATCCAAGTCCAAAATTCAAATCCAAACCAAAATCCAACACAAATCAATGTAAATATACAAATCATGTATCAAATTTGTGTTCTGATTATTTAAAAATTAGCTTGAGACAGGGTTACACATAATCATGATAATCTTAGACAAAATCAAATGAAAATTACGCGAGCATATATGGCCACCAATGTACTATGTACCAATGGGTAAAGTTGTTCATTATTATTTACCACCCGCGACTTTAAGTATAATTTTTAAGCTTGTCAGATATATTAGGACGTCCAAATATATTCTAAAATAAAATTAAATTATCTAAATGGGAAGCGTCACTACTCTAAACTTTTCTTACCCGTGGAAAGGAATTTCTAAATAACAAAATATCTCCTCGTTGGGAGCTGGCCAAAATACAAAATACTCCAAATCTAAATATAGTGACTATGACCCAGCACGTACATATGACTGTACGGCCTATACAAAGTTTAATACTTATTTTCATACAAATATACTGATATAAAAATATACAGTTTTTAATAAATTATTTGAATTTTTAAAAAAATATTAAACCCTCTAAAATTATAAAATCCAGTCCAAAAATATCCAAATTAACCAATAAACTATACATCTATGTCCAGATTAAATAGATCGGGCAGATAAAGTTATATACATGTTAGTAAAAATTTTAAACAGTGTCTAAAATATTTTAGATATTAAATCAGACCAAAGGGGAGGTTTACAGTTACTTATCTTGATATCATATTTTATAGATCTGAAAAAAGGATATCCCGAAGTGTCCAAATGGCACCGTTTCTCTCTTTTGCCGCGCAAAGCCCGCGCCTCTGCCACTCCTCTCTCTCTGCATAGCTTCTCCGCCGCACGCAAGTCACCGGCGTGCCACAACAACCGACCGTCGACCACCACTGCTCCACCTCCACATGCCGCCACCCATAACATTGCCGACAACCGCTGTCGACCTCCTCAATGGCCTCTCCTCACGAATCACCGCCATCGGGCAAACTTTTCAGCCGCCGACAACCATTGACATAGCGCTGTCCTCGCCGCTCATCGCAATTTTCGACTACCTCTCTCCTTCTTCTTAGGGTGGCTTCTCTCTCTCTTTTCTCTTCTCCCTCTCTCCCCTAAACTTCCTCTGCACTGTTCCTATTCTTATCCTGATTTCAGATTTGCCTTTTTTTTCTTTTTTTTCTATTTGTTTTGTTTTTTAATATATAATAATAATAATAATAATTATTATTATTATTATTTTCTATTTTAGTTTTTCTTTTAATCCAAAATGATCTTCGGGTAATAGTACGGGCGCACCTCGTGTGTTAGCCCGACTGATCTAAATATCATTTATATATTTTTTAATATTTAATTAATTTTATCATGTCCAATTCACCTAAAATTACAGGTAATATTAAATTAATCTGAATGGAGATCCGGGATATTACAGTTTTTCTTTGACTTCTTGTCTTTTATTATAGTGTGTACGATCCAAGCCATACAAGATGGAGACAAGATTCTACATCAACACAAGCCCAAGGAGCAGCTGAACTTGAACCCTTCTAAGACTCGAATTTAGGATGAATCATTGGCGTCATCTGTGGGAAACTAAACAAAAGGCCTTACCACTATTTCATTAACGTTTATCTCATCAAAAAACATGGTGAACAGGAAAGCACAAGCTAGCATTCCGATCAAAGAAGTTACCTCCCCCGGCAACGACCACTCTGCTTGTAGCCAGGCGGAAGATCAACCAGCTCCAATCATCCTAACAATGGTGGAACAGATGGACAAAATGTCCATAATACTCCAAGCACTTTGTATGCGCTAGGAAAAATGGAGGTAGGGGGCTCCCTTCTCTTTCGCCCACACTTTGGCCTCTAGGTGTGGAGGCCAGAGAAATTAGAAGCTGGCCAAGAAGGCTGCATGCCTAGATAGCTCTAGCGCCCTGACGACCTCAAACAACAGAAATCGTTCAAGGCTGGAAAGGCGGCTAAGACGCAGAACCCCGGAGGAGAGCCCGAAAAGAAGGAACCCCCGCTACTCCCGGGACAAGTAGAGGCCACTAGTCCAAGAAGGAGCCTTTCACATCCCCTAACCGACAAGCGACAGTAGTCAGCTGATGCCACGCCACTTAGTCGGGCACTCAAAGTTAAGGATAAGGTTAAAAAGATATGGAACCACGTGTTCAGAAGGAAAGTTGGCGAACACTCGGCTGATTTGAAGAGATCTCCATTCACAATGGAGATCTGAATTCAACTGCTTCCTCCAAAATTCAAAATGCTGGCCCTGGAACCCTACGACAGAAGCACTGATCCCATGGATCATCTCGATCACTTCCACACCCAACTCAACTTTCAGGTTCAAGAGGAGGCTTTTATGTGCCAGTACTTCCCCTTCACTCTAAAAGGGGATGTCCAGATCTGGTTCTATTAACTCGTGATGAATTTAATCTGGAGATTTTGGGGCCTTGCCGATAGCTGAGGAAGTGATCGAGAACAAGTTCTTGGGACATTTTACTACTGAAACCCGGAAGATACCCAAACTCACCGATATGGTAAAGCTTACCAATTTTATTTTTGCTCAGGGTTCAGGTGACTTCTTTAAATATCTGACTCACAAGGATCCACAGACCTTCTGGGAGGTTGAGTCTATCACTCGAGCCTATATAGCGATGGAGAAAGCCAATGAGGCAAAGCACCATAAATGGGCAGACCATCATCGCTCCTTGCCGGTGGACGAAAAAAGGAAGAATGTCGGCCATGAAAACCCCTAAAGGAAACAGCCCAGAACTAGTGACCACTAGGTAGCCCAAGACTCGCAATGTGGATTACCAAGAGAGGCCGATTGAGCACAACTTGCAAAGGATAGGAGATAATGTCATTAATTTTAGAAACAACGATATGGTACATGTAATCTCCTCCATGCTGACCCCCTAATTGTATCCACCCTCATTTTAGATGGTACTCTAAACTATTAGCTGAAACAAATTTTTATCGATAATGAAAATTTAAGAGATTTGCTTTACCTTGATACTTATTTCAAACTAGGTCTAAAAAGAATCAAGTAAAACCGATTGAAGGGCCACTATAAGGATTGGATAATGAACCAGTGGACGTCCAAGGAGCCATCCGGGTAGAAGTCACATTTGGCATGTACCGTAGGATAGCAAGTAGTACACTCACCTTTCTAGTTGTCAACCTGCCTTCTGTGTACAACGCCATACTTAGTCGGCCTTGCCTGGCAGCATTCAAGGCTGTAATATCGATACCCTACCTAAAAATAAAATTTCTAATGGCATGCGGTATTGACGAAGTGCTGGACGATCAAGTGACTAGCTGAACATGTTATTCGTCCCAAATAACCCCAAACTACGTCGACCGGCCGGCAGATGACCTACACTATTGAAATGAAACAACTCTACAGCAGGCCTAATTTGGCGAGACCATAGACCTCGTACCCTTAGATTTGGACAACCCAGTTAAATGTGTATAGATAGGTGGCTCGCTCGTCGAAACCTTATGTGACTAGCTAATCAAGTTCTTAAGACATAACGCAGATGTCTTTGTGTGGACACCTGTTGACCTGTTTGGTATCCTTGCCAAATAAATGATCGACAAGTTGGGTCACGATCTCGGCCAAAGTCCATCAGGCAGAAGTGGAGGAACTGCTCGGTCAAAAAGATAATAGCCATCCGGGAGGAATTAAAGAAGTTGTTAGGTATTAGATTTATAAGAAAAGTCCAGTACATGGACTGGCTCTCCAACGTGGTTCTTGTTAAGAAGAGAAATGAGAAGTGGCAGATGTGTGCTAACTTTACCGACATTAATAAAGCCTGCTCAAAGGATAACTTTTTGTTGCCGAGAATTGACCTTATGGTAGATTTCACTTCTGGGCACGAACTATTGAGTTTTATGGATGATACTTGGGGAACAACCAAATTTGAATAAGCTCAAAAAATGAGGAGCACGCTTCCTTCATGACTGACTAGGAGACCTACTGTTACAATGTTATACGGTTCAGTCTGAAGAACGTAGGTGCCACTTACCAAATACTTGTAAATAAAATGTTCAAGAAGTAAATCGGTAAAATATGGAGGTGTACGTAGATAACATGTTCATCAAAAGTAAGACCATCGATGACCATATTTGCAATCTCGCCGAAATCTTCGAGGTGCTTAGTGGACACTAGATGAAGCTAAACCCCTCTAAGTATGTCTTTGGGAAATCCTCCAGGAAGTTCTCGGGATTCATCGTCTCTCAATAAGAAATCAAGGCAAACCCTAAGAAAATAAAAGCCCTCATGGATATGACCCCGCCACAAAATGTGAAGGAGTTTCAAAGGCTGACTAGGAGACCAGCAACCCTTTTCTATTTTCTGGCCAAGTTTGGAGACAAATACCTTTCTTTCTTCAATGTCCTGAGGGGGACGAATGCAAACAAATTTCAATAAAAGGCGGAATGTTAGGCGGCTTTCGACAAACTGAAAGAGTACCTAGCCAGCCCATCGCTCCTAACATTGCCAACAGAGGGTGAGGAGTTGTACCTGTACTTAATTATTTCAGAGGTGGCACTGAACTTCATTTTGATTCATCAGAAGTCTGACTTATAACGGCCGATTTACTACGTCAGTAAAACGGTTATCGGTGTCGAGACTTGTTACTCCCATGCTGAGAAAATTGCATTAGCACTCCTCTTCTTTGCCAGAAAACTGTGACCTTACTTCCAGGCATACCAAATAGTTGTCATGACTGACTAGCCGTTAAAAGGTATCCTACAAAGGTCGGACGTGTCAAGATGGCTAGTTGCCATCGAACCGGGAGAGTTTGACATTGAATTTAGGCCTAGGACAACCATCAAAGGACAAGTGCTGCTCAACTTTATCGCCGAAACTACGACCCCAATTCCCAATATAGACAACACCGGAGACGTTGACTACTGGACTAAAGCACCAGAGTGGGTTCTTTACGTGGATGGCTTGTTAACAAATTTGAGTAGTGGTGCCGAAGTAATCCTGAGGACCCTCGAGGGGTTCGAGGTGAGATACTCCCTGAAGCTTGAGTTCCCGACTACCAATAACGTGGTCGAATACAAAGCCCTACTCGTAGGATTGCGGCTTGCTAAGGAATGCCTGGCTAGACACTTGACTGCCTACAATAACTCAACACTGGTTGGCAACCAGATCTGTAGAAACTTTGAGGCATCCAACCCGCTGCTGGCTAAATACCTAGCTAAGGTGAAGAATATGATCCAAAAGTTTGACAAGGTTCACATCCTAAGGGCCAAAAACTGGAAGACCAATTAGCTAGCAAGGGCAGCGGTGGTAGAAAATTTAGAACAGTACTTCAGGAACATGAGGGAGGTCTTAACCTCTCCGAGCATCAAAGAGGAAGAGGCGATGTAGGTCTCTGACGATGAAAACTGGATGTCGTCCTACTGGAGATATCTCACAAATGAATCCTTGCGGAAAAATCTAGATGTGGCCAAGCGTGTAAAGAAGATGGCCTATTGGTATACCATCATGGATGAAAAACTATACCGCGGTGGGTACTCGACCCCTTACCTTCAGTGTCTAACACTAGAGGAGGTTGATTACGTATTAAGCGAGGTCCACCTTAGAATTTGTGGGTCACACATCGGCAACAAGGACCTGACATTTGAGGTGATATGCCAAGGGTACTACTCATTGACCATGAAAAAGGAGCCATGGAGTTCGTAAAGAGGTATGAGAATTGCCAAGTTCATGGCAACCTTCACCATTAATCACCTACGGTGCTAAAAGCGCTTCAGGCACCCTGACTATTCACACAATGGGGGCTCGACATTCTCGGCCCGTTTTCTATTACGTCTGGAGAGAGAAAGTTCATCGTGGTGGGCATCGACTACATCACAAAGTGGGTCGAGTTTCGCTGGCCTAAATAGCAGAGAAGAATGCCACGGAATTCGTTTGGCAGAATATAGTCTGTAGGTTTGGGATTTCCGAGGTTATCGTGATCGACAATAAAACCCAATTCATCGGCTAGCGCTTCACCAAGTATTACACCAATTTGGGCATCAGATTGGTCCACACATTGGTAACGTATCTGTAGAAAAATGGTCAAGTGGAGGTCACCAATCGGACACTATTGCAAGGACTGAAGACCAAGTTAGAAGACATAAGGGGCTCCTAAGTAGACGAGCTGCTCTCCGTATTGTGGTCATACATGACAACGCCCAAAGAGCCGATGGGTGAGATGCCTTTCATTCTTTGCTACAGAACTAAGGCTGTAATCTTAGCCAAGATCAGACTCCCGAGTCTTAAGGTCGAGGCCTTCGACCCACTCGATTACTCTCAACGGCTCAGAGAGCACTTAGACATGTTAGAGGAAGTATAGGACTTGACCAGAATGCACTCGGACGCCTACCAACGAGTTGCCCGATATTACAACAAAAAAGTGAAGGCATGACAGTTTGAGGTGGAAGACCTAGTCCTGCGGAGTATAGAAGCCACGGGCTAGATAGCCAATAGGAACAAACTCTCCCCAAATTGGGAAGGTGCGTTTCTCATCTCAGCCGTTTTGCGGAATAGAGCATACAAGCTTTGAATCCAGAGTGGCAAGTTGGTTCCAAGGACATGAAAAGGTATTACCAATAAGGTTTGCACTAGGCCCTAGTAGGCCACGCATGTGCTAGAGATCGCATGTACTATTGTATAACGTTTAATAAAATGATTCACTTTTTGCATATTTCTGTTGTTTACATTTTCTTTCTTTCTCATGTTAAAGCTTGCATGAAATTACACAAAAATAGATGACCTAGACTGCCCCTAAATTGGGTGGGCTTTCACTCATCTGTAATTAAATCTTGATCCCATACCAAGCGACTCGTAAACAATCGGATTAAACTTTGGTCCCACACCAAGCGACTCATAAGTGGTTAGATTAAATCTTGGTCCCATACCAAGATGCCAGTAATCAATTGGATTAAATCTTAGTCTCATTTCGAGCGGCCCATAAGCGTTCAAATTAAACCTTGATCCCATGCAAAGTGGCTCGTTTGCGGTCGAACAAGAGACCTTAAGAGACTTTCACAGCACGCGTGTGACAACCTCTTATCATAGGAGATAGCACCATCAGTCAGCAATGATCAATTTATTAGGGTTAAGTGTGAAAGAACGCCCTGGATTCCAACGATAGGAAGGATGCTTGGGATTACGATCTAGGTGCCTCCATCCAAAACAAAGACATCATCAAAGAAAAGAGGAGGCATATGTTACCAGTTTATATTCACAAAAATATACAACGCACAGGGCGGCATCAAACGGCTCAGATATACTTTTAGGGGCATTTGAAGGCCCCATATGTACAAGAAGTTATCTACGCCTATGATTCATCAAGAGGGATGATCCCTTTGGAGACGTGGCATAGGCCTATGGCCATGCTCGATCGGGTATCCGATCAGTCTGAAGCTCCAGCATTCCTCGAATCTAAAAAGCTGATGGGAAAATGGAGGTCTGCCAAGAAAATGATCCTCCTGCTAAAATATATCCCCGCCAGGAACTGCTCCTATAGGGTAGGAGCCACATCCTCAGGGAAAAGCCTTTTCCTCAGTTCACCTTCAAGCGTCACTATCCTCTCCATGGCTTGGGCATGTGCTCCAAAGACTTTCTACAGCCCGACGTCGGACTCTAGTAGGGCCCGATCGAGGTAGTTAGCCCATGCTTGACTCTGCAACGCGTCTCCAATTGAAATGCTAACTTGGCACTCCATCTCCTCTACCACGAGATCGGTCTAAGCCCGCATCATATGGGCAATTTTGTCTCCCTGCAAGGAGAAAAACTCATCCAACCCGCGAGGCATTCTCTTAGGCTGGTAAGCAAAAAGAGTTGACAAAGGGAAGCGCCTAACAGTTATCTATGCGACTACATAACGAAACAGACATAGCTGGCAAGAGGAACCAATAGACTTAGGGCACTGAGTTGCCCTTGAGACACCATGGGGTTTGAGTTGTGGAAGGCTCAGGTGGTGCCATTCTTCGACGGTGACCCCATCAGCGGAGTCCTCAACGTCGTTCTCAGTCTGCATCCTCCCGTCGCTTCTCCCCTCTTCAAAGGAGGGTTCTAGCGAAGGGGAAGACGATATTTTCCACCCAAGATCAATTAAAGTTGGAATATTAATCATGTCTACGTCTGCCACGGTGAAAGTAGACGGACTGTGAGAATAAGTGGTGAACAAAATTGTAGGAGATGCCACTCTTAAATAGGCAAAACTTCTATAAAACAATGACGTCGCAGTAGAAATCGAAAGGTTGTGTCACTTTTGTGTGAAGCAACTCATGTCCTCACCCGGTTGAATCCGCCTACAACACCATAATGGCAAATGTCACATCACATCATTGGGCAGCGTGCCGTCTATATGCAATGGTCAAAGGTAAAGTCACAACTGGCCCAACCTTGTGGTGACTCTAATGAAACATGGGTCCCGGATACAAAAGCATGCCCGGTCGGCCTGCCAACGTGAAAAAACAAGACAACACAGACAGAGGAATTTGCACATTTATGAGATGATTTTCTTTTTATTAATGAATGTTGTAGTACAAACGGCTGATATAAGGGAGAAAAATCAAAATCTGAAAATATAAAAAGTGTCTCAGCTAGGGCAGGGGGATTCTAGGAGGACTTAAGGAGGGCTCCCCTCCCCCTTGGGAGAAGTCGGTCTGATGGTCGAACTCTAGAGCCACGCGATTCATATAATTGAGGAAGCCGACTGGAAAATCGGGGACCACCATGGTGACAATTCATCTGCAGAGGTGAATGCCTTCCCAAAGTCTGGCATTCAATGCCTGGCTCACACTCTCTAGACGCATACTAGTGGTCATCTCTCCCTTAAACATGGCGTTCCTTATTCCAGGTTCATGTGCCAGCTTCTCGACATTGATGGCTCGAATCTACAGCCTCCTCATCCTCTCCTTCAGTTCAGCCAACTCCGACTTGAGGGCAGCAGCCTCCTTGCGGTCTTGCTGGACTTGTGCGGCAGCAGCACTTGATTAGCTCAGGAGCCCCTCTAGCTGGAGAATTGTCTCCTTCTGTTCATCAATCATCTCTGCCTGCTGGCACAAACTCTTTATCACAGCACTTACCAACTTTTGATCCTACAATTCCAACAAATAAAAAGAGGAGAAAGGTCATGCCACATCTGTAGAATAGAAAGAAAAGATGAAGTCTTCTTCAAAGAAGTATAGTGATAAAGTTGTGCTTCTTCTTCCCAACCGGATTAGGCGCCTCGGATGTGGGTGTCTTCCAACGGACTAACCGGAAGGCTAAGTGTTGAAACCTTCGGGACCAGTTCTGCTGCAGCCACCATTTCATCAGTGACACGAGCCTCCTTCACATGGGCTTCAGCAGAGGGGGCATCCAAAAGGCCCGTCACCACAGGGAGTAGGGCGGCAGAAAAATTGATCTCACCTGCATCCACCAACCCCGCCGGCAGTGCTGCCACTGATTTTGCCTGCTCTCCAGCGACTGAATCTATTGGATGCTCAACGATCGGTCCTGCCAACTGTCCAGCTATTGGCCCCGCCGATGATGCAGATACACCGGACTGCGGCAACTTGAAATAGGCTCACCGGCGGCGTCTCCCGTAGCACCTAGATCCAAGAGAGTAATGGGGGTATCTACCCATGATGGCTCGCCGACACCCCCTAGGTGTCCAGCCATGCGAAAGTCGGTGGCAGTGGAGAACGAAGAGGAAGGCGGAGTTGGTGTAGCCTGCTTTAGGAAAGGACTACCAGAAGGATCCCCAATAACAAGACCCCCAACCTTCCTCTTAGGATGGGATAGTGCTAAGGGAGGAGCCTTTACCTTCTAGGTCGGCGAGCATGGGGCCCAGCGGGCTCTCTTTATCTCCTCACGGGACATGAGGTGGTCTCTTCTAAACTCGTCCGGATGTGCTCGGACAAATGCTATAAATGGCTCAACGGCCTCCACCTCCTCTCATGAAGGCCTCCTAGTGAGGATCTCAAGCACATTACCCTAGTCCTTGGACAATGGCCAATCGTTAGAAACCCTTATGAAGAAGAACCGATTCTTTCAATTCTTCACGAACTCATAGATAACATGGCTGGTACGTAACTCCCTAGGGGAGAGCGAGATCTAATCTCCATTCTATGTAAACTGGACAGTAATCCTCACTGCCTCTACCGATAGCATCCTCAAATGGTGGAGGAGGAATATGCACAATTAACACAGGTAGCACACCACATTCGAGTGGAGTTTCGTGATAGGGACACTAAGGGCGTGGAAGATATTAAGCAGCTCCTTAGGAATTAAGAGTTGAAGCCTATTCCGCAAGTGAACCTAGTAGATAGTGATGGGTCCTGCTGATGGCGAGTGAGCCCTGTCATGCTTCCCTGGAATAACAAACATGATGGAAGTTGGAATGTTGTACTATACATAAAAGGCTATGATATCGCTGGAACCAAGAACGGAGCGAGTTGCGTCGACTATGGGTGCCATAGAACCAAATAGAGGAAAGGACAGGAGAACAGATTTGAAGGGATGCAAAAGAGGAAGTAGGAGGAAATTTGAATGAGCCTTCAGCTTTTATAAATGTCTTCGCTACCAAAATAGAGCAGTGCCTCAAAAAGGCGTGATTGTTATACCGGACACGTGTCGAATCTAGGAAAAAACACGGTCAAGTTGAAACGCCCATCTCATTTATTGCCAGGATTACAATCATTTTCTACAATGACGCATGGCAAAAACGACAGGTCGCAACAGAAAAAACGTGAGTCCCCAGACAGTTAAGTAACTCCTCGAGTGCCCAACTATCGGCGGAGTAAAACATCATATTAAAACCACCCGATTTGTTTTCTCCGGATTCCAACAGTTTGGTCAACGAAGTTGGTCAACTACCATTTCGTCTCCACCTTGCTCTTCTGATTCCAACGGTTTGGTCAACGAAGCTAGTCAACCACCATTCTGGCTCTATCCTATCTCCCGATTCAAGTGGTTTGGTCTATGAAAGCTGATCAACCATTCCCCCGCTTTCTTTGACCAGTAACAAAAAAGGGGGAAAGGGAGAAATACATAAGAAAGCGGCCCGACCTAAAGGTCCTTCTCCATTTTGGGCAAACTCTTGAGTGAAAGAGTGAGATTCAAATGGGGATTCAAAGCGTGTTGGTAGCCACCCGCACAAAAAGGGGGGACCAAAGCAAACCAGCACCATGTCTCGAGATAATCAGAGGACACGAGCCGCCTAAGCGCAGAGCCAATGGCCGGAGCTGCAAGCCTCGTGGCAATATCAAGCTCGCGCACCATTTGACCGATTGAGGAGGGAGATGATGTGAGGAAACGCTACAAGCTCCCAATTTATGGCATGCGAGGAAGCAAGCGAGATGCTAAATGCCAAATGACCTCCAACCTAGTGAATCCACAGAAACTCAAAAAATAGAGGAGTCACACCAAGAACAGTGAAAAAGGGAATATGGGTTAGACCTGGGAAAATAACATGGCCTGTCTCATCCCATCGTGAACATGTCGGAGATCAAAAATTTGGACCATCAGTATGGGGAGCTAGTGATGGAAATGACTTGAATGTGCTGACCCAAAGAGGCGATTAGCCCATAAAAATCACAGCCCATTGACCCAAAGAATGGTCAACGTCGCACTTGACCGGAGATGGCCTTCAGCCAGCCAGGCGTGGCCCAAACCGGATGCGGTCCAAACCAAAAGCGGCCCACAAGCCCTTTCGCATGCACAATAGGTCATCTGCCCTGATTGGCCACGATGCTGAGAATTTTTCTAGATGGCAACCTCCTCGGAAACAAAATCCTCCAAATTAGTACACATCTCGGAAGGAAAGCCCTCGAATCAGCACATGATTTATAGTCGAAGTTTTAGCCTTCACGGCATGCAACATCTCCGCGGATGAAGAAATCTACCCTTCTAGCCGTTGTAGCCTTGTATGGCATCTGCATCCCTCGATGGATGGAAATGATCCCCTCAGACAGCTGGCAGCCTTCCTTACCGTGTAAGAAAGGTGGCGAGGTCTGACAGCTATAAAAAGCCCTTGGGACACACTACAAAGGAACGCTCTTTCAAGTATTCAAACTCGCACAAGTAATTCATCATTCAAGCAAGCAACTGCCATTCTTTTTCCCACTATCCGCTTCCTGCAAACCCAGTGGTTTGAAAAACCATTCTTCACAAGCGCACTACAACCTAAAGCCACTTCACGCTGAGTGCATCTCCGAGTCACACTCACAAATTCCCTCTCTTGCATCATTCCTAGTGTATTATGTTTTTACCCTCTTTATCTCGTAAAGAAGATTATTGACTTGAGCGTCGGGGAATGAATTGGGAAGCGAGTCCAGCCATTTTTCTCTAACTTCTTATCTTTTATTGTGGTGTGTAGGACTCAATACGAGCCCAATGAGTAGTTGAACCCGAATATGTCCAAGATTAGGATCCAGGACACATCAAAAATATATATTATATTTTTTATTTTAATTTAAAAAAATAATTTTATTAGTAATTTTAATTTTAATCTCAACTTTTGAATATTTCTTGTACTAACAGTTTAGGTCACTTGCCGGCACAAGATCGTTAATATTTGGCCATTCTTTTTCTTTTGCAAATTAAAAAATTAAAACCAGATATTACTCAGTCTTCCATTAGAAAATGGCATCATATGTACTGTTTTTTATTACATTCTCAGAATTTTTTCCAATTTTTTAAAAATAATATATATTATATTAATGGCCTAAAAAAATAATCCAATTCAAAAATAAAAAAAAAATTAAGTCAACCAATGATAAACTAAAAAAATTAGAGACTTAATTCCTACCCAAAAACTGAGGACCTACTCATCACACACGTACGTCATGGATGGGAATTACTTTTTGGCATGATATTACTAACTGGGTAATATAACTCTACTCATTTTAGGTGAGAGACTTTAGAAAAATATATTTTTGCCCTTTTTACAAGAACTTTAGGTGAAACCATTTCACATTATTTTATTATATTAATATAAAAAAATAAATAAATATTATATCATTTAATAATATTAAAAATACTCTATAACCAAGGTGATCTTATAAAAATTTAAATAGTTCTAAGCCTTTTTTGTTGTGAAAACTTCCCAAAAGATGCAATGATGAGTTTGTTTTGCTTTTCGTGTATTTTCTATGAATCACAGGACCTTGTGAGATCGATTGTCTAAAATTATTGTAAAATTACTTTGATTTGTATAGGGACAATCGATTGTCT